>WITN01000537.1:0-61019 GCA_015025155.1 Lactarius quietus
CCTACCACCGCTGCTGCTCCTGCCGCCGACACCACTGCTCCTGCTGCCACACCTCCACTACTCCTGCCGACACAGATGTCACAGAAGGTGACACCATCACCTCGAATCCCTCCAGCAGGATGAACTGCTGGCTTGGATCAAAACCATGGCATCGAGCCACCAGGGAAGCACGAGTAAAAAAGGTATGTCATTCCTCTTCAATCATTTGCATTCACCATCTTGTTTTACAGACATTCTCAAGACGATTGCGTGGCCCCGAAGTCCAAACAGCCCATGAAGGAGGACCTCGAGGCCATAATCAGTGAGGTAAGTCATTCCTGTTGTTACTAGATCACTAACTAATATATTGTTCCCAGCGCAAATCCAAACAAACGCAGAGCTGCTACATAGCAGCTCTCTTATCAATAACACACATCCTGCGCTTGCTGATTCCGTGGTGTCGTCAATGGGGGCATGTTTTTTTAGTAAAAAATATATCAGTTGTTGCATTGACTAAAGCGTGACTTTTGTGTGACCTCGCTGACTATTACTTGACTTCTGAAAGTCAAGTAATAGTCACGTTTAAGTCAGGTATTAGTCAATGACTGGAGCGACTGTTTTGACTTCTTTATGACTTTTATCTGACTTTCCATTGACTTTTTATAGACTTCTTTATGACTTTTTTGACTTTTTGAACTTTTTCTTGACTTCTTTATGACTTTTCTTGACTTCTTGTGACTTTTCTTGACTTCTTTGTGACTTTTTTTGACTTCTTTGTGACTTTTCTTGACTTCTTTTTGACTTTTTCTTGACTTTTTGTGACTTTTTGACTTCTTTGTGACTTTGCTGACTTCTTTATGACTTTTCTTGACTTTTTGTGACTTTTTCTTGACTTCTTTGTGACTTTTTCCTGACTTTTCCTTGACCTTTCCTTGACTATCATCTGACTTTTATGTGACTAAGTTAAGACTTTTATCCAACTTATCAGTGACTACTGCATGACTTTTATTGGACTTAATAATGACTTATATTTGACTTTTATATGACCTTGACCTGACTTTAACTTGACTTTAACTTGACTTGTCAATGATTAAGCTTGACTTGTCAATGACTTAAGCTTGACTAAATCATGACTTCTATCTGACCTTTGCCTGACTTCTATTTGACTAAAACCTGACTTTTGTAGTCACAAAGTAGTCAAAAAAACCTGCATTTCAGTCAAGAAAAAGTCAATGATTTAGATGACTTTTATATGACTTTTTCTTGACCAAAACCTGACTTTTGTAGTCAATAATTAGTCAAAAAAACCTGCATTTCAGTCAAGAAAAGTCAATGACTTTTTTTGGACTTTTGGTGGACTTTTTCCTGACTTTCTTTTTTACTGTGAGTGAATACTCTTGCACACCCAAATGTGGCACCAAGGTTGCAATTTCTGCAAAGTGCAGACTGAGATGCTATAACACCACAGCAATGTCCCTTGGAGATTGTGCAGACCAGGGGTGCCATCCTCAGAGTAGATGCCAGTGCAACCTCAGAATGCTCTGACAGCAATCCCTTGGGACACTTGGCAATACTGCTGAGTATGTATTGCCTCTACACTCACTGTTTCTTTGCTTGCCACTCCATCCAATCCTTAGTGGCTCCTGGGTATATTTTCAGCTAATGTGATGAGTGCTCACTGTTTAATCGCAACAGCAAGGCTCAAGGTCACAAGGATCAGGGTGGCTGATGTTGAACCAACAAGGGAGTAAAACAGGGAGAGAAGACAATGGACCACAAGTAGCAAGACAAGGATGTGGAACAGCCCAATAGTGAGAAGCTGCACAGTGAACAGGAATGGTACAAGTGGGGATGTCACAAGTGGACAGTCTGTGGGACTGTCTGTTGTATTGCACTAGCTTATATACCCAAATACATTGTCTGTGCATACTTTAGGGGAGGCCCAACTCTGATTCACAGGTGGGGCCATGGAATGTGCTAGAAAGGGTCTAAGTATACCATCCAATGGCATTAATCCCTGTTAAGCTCTGCTTATCAGGTGGGTAGTGGAACATGTTAGAAGGGTTCCAAATATATCATCCAATAGCAAGTCTCTGATAAGCTCTACTCATCAGGTGACTTGCTAAACCAGCTTTCACTTGGTAAGTCCCAGTTCCAGACCAGTCTTTTCTTGAATAGGAAGGTGAGGATTATTCAATCTTTTCATGTGTGTCATCTTGGCTAGTTCAACTAGGCCAATACTCTGTATCCTTGGTTTTGTGTGCACATTCCCTTGCACACTCTTGTTTTTCATGGGTTTGTCATGGGCTGAGGTATAGGTTTGTGACAGCTAATACTCAGAGCAGAGACCACAGCCATAAAGGGAATCAGCATGGGATCACACCCTGTCTCATATTCAGTCATGACATGGTATATGTAAGCACTATATTGAGGAAATGAGCCCACCCATAATGGGGATAGGCACTGCATTTAACTAGATTTATTTGCACAGAATACTACACATAAAGACCAATTTTAAACTAATTTCTGATTTTAGTGCAGCTGGCACTGACTCATGGTTCAGCTGTTCTGAGGATGTGCGCTTGGGTTGGGGGTGTAGTAATCATCAGTAAGCCTGCAGTAGTCCATTGGTAAGCCTTGTGAGCAACTCATCATCTTGTTTACTCAGCCTAGTACCTGCCAAATCATAACATCACCCTCTTCACAATGGTGAGCATCCATGCTCAATGACCCAATTAGGGACTATCATCAGTCCAATGTCCATCTCCTGTTCATCACATACCCTCTTCACAGTGTGAGCCCTGCTGAGCCATTGTGCTGAGTGCTGCATATGGTCAAGGTTGACAAATATGTCATCCTCTAGATGCTTGATGGCAGATTCAAGCTTGGTAATGACTTCCATGGCTGCTCAGTAGCACCACACCTCAGCTTGGGGGGATATATCCTCTAAATGTGCAAGGGCATCATCAACCTGCCGCTGGCCTTGGAAGTCAGTGCAGAAGTATTGTAGCTCCTCTTGGGTGTACTCAGCTGTGGGGCCCATATCTCAGCAGGGTTCTGCATGTACTTCTCTTTGGTATATTGGTTCCCATTGTCCCATCATCCCAAATGCCTCCAGATTGTCACCCATGTGCAGATACTGAGCAGGGGCCCTTCATCCCTCATGTTCAATTACTAGCAGTATCCAATTCATTCCCCAGTTGAGGACAAAACCATTGGGAGTGAGTGATAGGGCATGGAGAGCACTCCATGCTGCTGTGGGCAAGGGATCATGCCTTCCATGATTTGTATGTACTCCTTCTCCAGTGTGGGCTTCATCAGCAGTTGTTCTGTAAACCACTGCCATAGTTTCCACTGGCATCTGGCAAAACCAAACACCAGTTTCTTTGTCATTAACTCCTTTTTCAGCTCCTCAGGTTGGGGCAGGGATAATGGTGTAGTCCACTGCATGTTGGGGTGGCACTCACCAGGGGGCACAGTGGCAGTAGTCAGGAGCATGCTGACACTGAGTGCAAACCACAGTGGCATTGTGATAGGAGGACTCATGATCCAAGTCGGTGGATACATTGATTGCAGTGGAGGAACAAACACTTGCCATAGAAGGTACTCTTTCCTCCTCTGCCTCCCCATTCATGATTGTGATACAGCCTTGAGTTGATCCTCTCTTCAGGCTTGGGCTACTTTCTACCATAATAGGCTGTCTGTCAAAGTCCTCCTCAATCCAGCCCCTTTTGGGAGTGGGGAAGTGGTGGCATGCTTCAGCAAGGTCTTTGGCTGCAGTGCATTTGGCATGTTTGGCTGCTGCTCAAATGGCTTGACTGCTGAGCACAATAGGTTGTCAACATTATTGTTGTTGTCATAGGTGGTAAGGGAGTGGACATAGAGGGGAATGTGAGACATGAGAGGTTGGAAGGTGATGGTGTTCTTTGGGCCAAGTCACACTGCTTTTATGTGAGTCTTGGCAGCTAGATTAGATTTTTTGAACTTCCTTATCTCATCCTCTTCATGGACATTGTCCCATGTGACCCACTGGTTCTCTGAGTTGATGTAGCCTTTCCACTTTATGAGGTACTGGAGTTTGTGTCCCCCTCCATGTCAGTGCAAGT
Source organism: Lactarius quietus (assembly GCA_015025155.1). Taxonomy (NCBI): domain Eukaryota; kingdom Fungi; phylum Basidiomycota; class Agaricomycetes; order Russulales; family Russulaceae; genus Lactarius; species Lactarius quietus. The sequence continues at coordinate 4,086 of WITN01000537.1, forward strand.
CTAGTTTTCTTTTGACCTTGTATTCTTCCATGCCATTGACCAATTCCAGTGGTGGGTGCTTGTAGTTTGCACCATGCATGCATGTTTCATGATAAGGAGTCAGCAGGTCTGTGTGAAACACATCATGTATCATCCATTACACCAGCAGTTTGATCCAATAATTCACAGAGGACATCACCTGAACAATCTCAAATGGCACATGGCATCTGGGTGCAAGCATTGTAGTCAGTTGATTGGCTCATAAATGGTGCCCTTCCAGCCACACATGGTCACCCATGGCATACTTGGGCATATCTTTGTGTTTGATCCATAAGCTCTGTGCCTTTTTCATGCATTCCTGCGTGCTCTGTCTGGCCTCACAGCATTGGTCCAGACATGTTTTAATGCTTGGCAGGATGGCTTTAGCCAGCAACCATTTATCCCTTGGATGATACCCCATAAACGTGAAAAACAGTGTTTGTTTAGTAGTGCTACTCAGTGGATTGTTGTGTGCAAATTCTGCCATTGACAGCTGTAGCACCCAGTTGTCACATGGTGACATCATTCAAGCCCCAACTTCAACACTGTGCTGTGAGTGCTTACATGAGCACTGGAAGAATTGCCAAGATTGGCCAGAGTTGCACCAAATGGTAGAAGATGAAGAACCTGGCAAGGCAATCTACTATATTGATGATGAAGAAGAACAGCAGGAAGATGTGCTGAAAATAACTCAACTAGTGAGTTGTGAAACTCTTCCTTTCACCACACAGAATACTGGTGATATTCAAGCAGGAGGAATGGAGTCACATGATTAGATCATGTGCAGTCCTGGGTCATGCCCTGTATCTGACCTAATGCATAAGTCATGGGACTTGGTTTTGGAGCAAGGATGGAGGTTTCTGGCTAGAATGATGCCAGCCAAGTGGCAGATATAGGCCAAGGACCAGAAGTCTTGGTAGACCTGGTCTAGAACATTGACACATGCCTCAGATGTTGGATTCCCAAGTGCCAAAGGTCTGAACAATTCCCATTTGGGTCAATTTCTGATGGAACAGTTTCTGATGCACCTGTGTTGTGCTGAGACATTGTTATCTAGTTCTCTCTGATTGTGATATCATTTGTGAGTCATCTGTTGAGTCTTATCTCTGACTCATGTGGGGCCTTCTGGCTCATGTACTGTATGTTTCATGATAAGCCCCTGTGGCTTGATGGTTGATTCTCATTGGACGATTACGATATGTTTCATGTTTGGACTCAGTTTCAGTTTCAGTTTCATTGTGTATACAAGGTCTCTGTCCTGATAGATGAGTCCTTAGCTTAGTTGTCTTGAACATCCACCTGTATTCCTCTCAGGCATAGTTCAGAGCATCTTATAGCAGAGTCATTGGTCTGTGTGACTATCTTCTCATCTTGTTGCCAACTTGTGTCTTAGGCTTTCACCTAGTTTGGCATTATAAGGGGACCCTCTGCGGCTATTCACCCTTTATGAGTTATTGCCTAGGTTGCAAGCCATGAACTTGGCTTAGTGTTGATACAAGGAAAGCTGTTGGATCCAAGTCAGATCAGTGTTTGTGGATAACACTACACCAGTTGTCTTGTCACTCATTGGCCCAAAGATGTAAGTACTGTTCAAGCCATTGGTTCATTCTCTCTGACTGTCCATCAGTGCACAGGTGATAGGCTGTTGAGATATTGAGTTGGATTTGTAGGATGTGGCAGAGTTCCCACATAAATTTGGCTGCAAATCTCAGGTCCCTGCCACTGATTACCTTGCTCTGCAGTCCAAATCTTGGAAATACTGTCCTTGCATATAACATGGCTGTCTCTTCTCCCAATAGCTCTTCATTGCACAGTATGAAAATTGACACTTTTCAACAGTCAATATCGATAACAATCAGTATTGAGCTGTACCCTGAGGATACTGGCAACTTAGTTATGAAGTTGATGGCTATCATGTCAAATGGTGTTGCATCTTCTTTTGGGAATCTTGGGGCCAATGGGGCTCATGTGGGTCTTGTATTGACTTTGTGCCTCTGACACTCAGCACAACCTTGCACATATTTAGTGATGTCTTTCTTCATGGTAGGCCACCAGTAATGCCTTGTGATGACCTCATTAGTTTTGGCGATGCCAGGGTGTCCTGCTGTAAGTGTGTCATGGTACTGCTGAATGAGCTGCCAAACATCACCTTCAGCAGCTGTGACCACATTCCCTCCATTCTTGAACAACATTCCATTGAGCTTCTTTAGCTTGTGGGGGTGGATCCATGGGGTCAACTTCTGCTCATCTTGCTCCCTAGCCTCAGGTTGGGCTTCGGTGAGTGTTCATACAAACAGTTTGTTTGGAAGCACTGTTACTTGGTCATTGTCTTTTTTTCCAGTGTTGTAATCCAATTATCGTGATAATGTGTCAGCTCATCCATTTCCTGTGCCCTTTAAGTGGTGGATTTTGATGTTGTACTCCTCAAGCTCCAGCACTTCCCAATCTACTCTGTGGCTGATCTTCTGTGGGTCCCGCCAGTACTGTATGTTCATGTGATCAGAGAATACTCTGACCTTGTGTGGGGATCCTATGAGGAGGTATCTCCAATTGTGTAGGGCTTTTACTATTACTAGTAACTCCAGGTTGTAGATGCCATAGTTGTGCTCAGCTTTGTTGAGAGTTGCTGAGTAGAATGTGATTGGATGCCCCTTGCCATCCTTGCATTTTTGCAACAGTACTGTGCCAACTGCAAAACCTGACATGTCAACTTCCAAGTCATATTGTACCTTCAGATCAGGGTGTGCAAGTACTGGTTTGCTAGTAATTCAGTGTTTAAGTGTGTCAAACATTGTTGTGCTTCTGCCCATGTCCATTCAGCATCTTTCCTCATAAGTATGTTCATTGGTCATGCAATGTTGGCAAATCCTCAAAGAAATGGCCAGTAAAAGTTGCAAAAACCCCAAAAAACTATGCACATCTTTGACTTTTGTGGGTGTTAGCCAATTATGTACTCCAGCCACCTTCACTGGATCCATATGTGTCACCGCCTTTCAAGGATTACCCCCAGGGAATCAATGGATGAAGTGTGGAAGGAGCACTTGTCTAGTTTGAAGTATAAGTCATTGACCTTTGCTACTGTGATAACTGCTAGTGTTTGAAAGTCCAGTCTGGTCTGGTTTTTTACCCTCAACAGGCATAGACTGGGACTGGGACCAGTCTACCTAGGTTTGCAAGCTGTCCAAAACCAGACTGAACCAACTAGGACTGGTCTACTGTGGTCTATGAGTGGTTAAGAGACTGGTTCTGATTGGTTACAGTCCTGACCAGTCAATAACCAGTCATAGATTGCAGTAGACCGGTCAAAGGACAGACTAGATTATTTCTACCTACAAAAACACTATCTAGCTCAGCTAACATTAGTGTAGACAAAGATTACCAGGAGAATTCTATACCACCTTCAGCTATTGCAAGCTCTGCATCCCAAGCTGAAGAATTGACATTCTCAATAAGCATATCTTCGAAGTCAAAAATGTCCTCCTCTTCAACCTGAGAAAAGTTCCAAGCAGCCATATCATAAAGTTTGGGTCCCCATGCAGACTTCATGATTACCAGCTCCTCAATACCACAGAACCTAAGCACACACGATGGTCTACCATGATTTGCTTGCTGCCTGAGAACAGCCACTCACATGGAACAGATGATGCCTGAGAGGGCAGTATGTTGAGAGCAATCCGTGCCAGAGTTGGGAACAATTGCACATGATCCTGTAAAAGTGGGGTAGTAAAGGACCATATTAGCATTGCAGAATTCCACACCTGCCACCATTCAATGAGGTCCATTTCTTTTGTCGTGTCTCACTGCATGGAACCAAGATAGCACTGTAATTTGGATGCCCATCCTTCATCAGCATCATCTGTGAGAAGTGTTTCTTGGAGTTTGTTGAACTCTGACAGAAGTCGAGTCAGAGGGGCCTCGTCCAAGTTGCCACAACTTCCGTTTATATTAAGAGGGGTGGGTGGTGACAGCCAGTTTTTGTAGTACTGAGCCATCTGTTAATGTATACTGAGTCAGCTGAAGGATTATGTATGAAGACAATAAGGGCTCACCATTCTCTCAACAATCTTTTTGGCCTTGTCTTGCCAATCCTTCACATCAGGATTTCCTGCTTCAATTTCTTCCACTTGCTCTTCTGGACCACCCCATGTGTGTTTGATGTAGGCAAGCTTATAATATGGGTGAAGAACTAGGGTTAGTTAGTGGTTTGTCTTGTCATCATCAAATGATCAAACAGGAAGGCTCACCAAATGCAAGAACAAAACTTGGCCTCTCATCGAGACAGGAATAATACTTACACAGTTTTTCAAGGCCATATGTGAGAGTGTCCTTGTACAGCACATACTTTGGACTGTCATGTTTCCTCTCCAAGCTGACTGTAGCTCCTCGAGAGCAGGAAGCGCATGCCAAAGGGTTGGCTGCTTCTCAGAGGAGAAGTACTGCTGGATACAATTGGAATCCTAACAAAGCAATCAATGAGTCTGCATACTCGAACCGAGACCAGGGGCACATACTCCTAGTATATTGCATGCATCAACAACTCAGACCCAATCTCACTCCACCATCTTGAACACGTCCCATGGAATATGTTTCACAAGTCAGTTATCACGCTGTAAGGTGGTAATGGGACCATACAGCTCATCCACTGAGGTTAAAAACAATGCTATAGGCTACTTAATGTATTAACTTGATGTACAGCAACTAAAAGGCTGCACCACTTACCTGACAAAGCTTATTTGCCTGATCTAGCATTTTCAATGCTGTTCCCCTGTGAATGTTGCTGTGCAAAGGGATCTTCAAGGCTTCAGGAAGTCCACAACACAGCTGTGTGGTCTGAAAATATTTGATCTGTTGTCCAGATGCCTGGATCTGAGTGATGAAAATCCATGAGAACTATGAATTTGAAAAGTAGTATAGCTATTCACCTTGATAGCAAGAGTGCAGATCGCCACAATGACATCCAAAGTGTTACAATCTGCCATGCCTGCCTCATATGTTGACCATTTTGCTCCAAACTTTTGTCACAGCGTACCGTATCATATGGACTATCACTGGGACCATTTTCACGTTTTAGTTCGTACTTCCCGTCCCCGCACGCCTTCTCGGTCTCATGACCTACTCTTATCTCTTGTAACCTTCTATCTTGTTCGGCACTGTTCCATATGACCAAGTACTCATACGAGTACTAGTAGTATTGGTGGCGATCCTAGTATGATAGTTACGAGTTGTGGCGTGTTTTGGTTCCTATATAACATGTACTCATAATGAACGAAGACCTTAGGTCTGAGTTCTTGAATCAATCGATTTCACACTGTCACAGACATCAGGTTGCATCCAAGTCCAGATGACTTGTCAACTCTGCACCTCTTTTCTATGACGATCAGAGATACTTTGTATCAACTCTGTCGCTCATATATTCATGACTCTGCCTAGGGTAATTCCCTACGCTCTCGCATACTGTTGTGTTACGTTCCCACTGAACGTTGATCCGACTTGGATCCGATGGGTCTTCCTTGCTTCAACGCTGAGCAAAGCGCACGGCTTCTGAACTCAGGAATGACTTGTACGGGGGAAATAACGGTTCCCAAGGGAAAATAACGGTTCCCTACTGCCTGGCTTGAAGTTCGTCTCAAGGAGGTAACGCCTAACAATTAAGTTGGCAACAAGAATAGTCACACCGAACTATGACTCTGCTTCAAGACTGTCTGTGATTTCCTGAGAGTAGTACAGGTGGGTTTCAAGACAACTAAGCTAGCGAACCATAGCTAAGCTTGTACAGTATATATAGTAAACAGTTATAACCATAAAAGGTAAGAGTCCATCAAGCCAACAAAGGCGACAAATACAACATGAGTAAGAAAAGGCATAATGACTCACAGGTCAATAAGCAACTCGTAAGCAATTCGTAAGGCATCAATAAGCCATCAGTAAGCGTCCCCACCAATGAGTGACCAAGCACCTCCAACCAGTGAGTAAGCAACCATGGGCATCAATAAGCCCACCTCATCGCGTAAGTAAGCGATCACCAATGAGTAAACAGTAAGCATAAGTGGGAAATGTCATCCACAACACAAATCTGCCATGCATCAGTAAGCAATGGCCTCGGCGCTAACACAGGCGCTCCTTGGACTAATCCATCTTGAACACTTCCCGAAAGGGGATCAAACCTGGCCCGTTGGAGTGCGTCCCAACTACAAGGCGCGGCCCGCTGAGTTCGTCCAGCGTTCAGGCCTCGGGTCTTACACCACGCGATCGCTGTTTGTCGTCGTTGGTCGTCTTCGGGACACAACTGTCTTCCGCCAATTCCAATGGCTACCTTCACGTCGGAGTCCCCTGAGTTATGGGTTAGGTCGGATACGTACTGCGACCCGGGACTGTTCTTCCATCCTCCGCTGCCCCCTGGCTTATTGCTTAGGTCAGATCCCGTGACCTGGGGTTTTATCACATGACCGTGTCACGTGACCCTTGCTCGTCCTGTAATAACCTTCCTGCCAGCCTCTGGGACTCTAGCGCGAGTGATCATGTTACTCACGAGCTGGCAGACCTTGCGCACCTCGTCATAGGCGAGGTAACTGTCGTCTTCTGCCGCTAGCAGTTCACATGCGGCCTTCTCCTTTTCTTCGATGTCTTCTTCTGCACGTGACTCCCAGGTATGCGCCTCCGGGTAATCATGGCAATTCTTCCAATGCTCATGTAAACACCTGCATTGCTTGCTGGCAGGTTGAGCAGATCGTAACATGTTGACACCATATCTGCGACCTTCATCAGGGGAGGTTTGGACGTCCTTGTGATGTCATCGACAGCAGTCCCATCAGTCAAGTCAGTATTCCACATCTCCAGCTCAAGTCAAGCCGATACATCCAGTCGAATGTAACACAAAGACCCACCTAAAACACAATTGTTGTCTTGGGTGGGGTCATATTCCCAGATAGCAGTCACATTTTTGACAGCTGCAATCTTTGTTATGTGTTTCATAACATCAATGTTCCCAAGGTTGACAATGTGCCCTAAGCATCTGCAAGAGGATTTCTCCATCTATGAGATGCAAAATGGATAATGGGTGAGGGTGAGACACATGGTAATTGCTTTTCAGCACTACACCACTCAAGGCCTCGACACCTGTGTACATCCTCAATTGTCTTGCAGGTTGTATTGTTATTGCCAGTGTTGTCAAGTGTCATGGTACAAAGCTGAAGACAATGATCAGGCCAATCAGGTGTGATTGTGAGAGATAATCAACAATCAACAAACCTTCATTCCATTTTGTCCATGATTCCCACATGGTCAAGTAATCCCACCATGTATCTCCCAAGATTCTCCCCACTATGTGCACCTGACAGAGCCTTGAACCCAATTATGGCTGCTCTCATTTTTCACTTCTCATCTTTCACCTCAATCCAATGGGCAGACATTTCCTGATAGCTCACCTTCATTGTATCTGCCAACCAGCAATCTTCAGTGATTGACACCTTTCTGGGAGCTGCCTATATCCATTATCCCTTGCAAGTTTCACTCCTGCTACAGAGGATGACTACTTACAGTTATTTCTGCTTTTAGTTCCCTCATGTGCTTCATGAATTGATTGTGAAGATGCACTTTGACATCGTATGAGCTTGGAAGGTCGGCCGAGGTAGATTTTGGCCTCATTGAGATAAGGGTATTGCGAAATGCAGCATTGTCAGCAAGTGCAAGGGGCTATCAGTATGAGTCTGAGGTGTATCTGGATTGAAACAATCACTGATGACATACCTGATTGTTAGTTGCAATGAGCTCTGTCACTGCTTGAAGGACACCTGCTCAGGTGAACTCACAAGGCCCAGTGACCATCTTAAATTCTAACTGCTGCTGCTTCTTTTTTTTAGTCAATTGTCCTCATTCTTTGGCTACCTTTTCCTCTTCCATTGCCTTCCAAATATCATGAGGGATCACCCAGTGATTTATTGCTATTTCTGCTTTTTCACACCTCACTTTATAGATGACATAATGCTGATGAGCATGCACACGACAGGATGAGTTCCCTCCGTTGTGGAATGCTTTGTGCTTCCCGTGCAGTTTGATGACTTGCGTGTCCTCTCTGGCCAATAGTAAGTGTCTGCATTCCTCCATGTGATAATAAAACAGCTTACTTGCAAACCGTACACCATCATTCCTTCTCCATGTCAAATGCCTCAGGCCCCGTCTTGAACTTTACAATTACTTGGTCCAACATTATTGTCAAGAGATTGAGCGTGAATCCTTTTTCATGGTCTTTTCTTCAAGTTCCACTCCATGCTGGTGACTGTTCAGACCATCATCCTATGGCAAGTGAGTTTCTGCAGAGCATGATAATTTCCTTAACGACACCCCAACACCTTGCTTGCCAGTTCGGTCCTGCTCACCACAACCACCATCAACTTCCTCAATCTCCTTCTTGGGCAATTTGACATCTTCATCAACAATCTCCTCCTCTTCTGAGTCACTCTCCTCCATGCATTGTCTCTTACTTATGTTTTTCTTTATTTTGATAGCAGAGGAGTCAGATAAGTGACTTTCTCCATCTACTCACTTTCTTTGTCACTGGAAGTGGTGCGTTTATGGCTTCTTTTTAATTTGATTTGTCTAATGTCCTTCATTGCATGTGCCTTGGCCTTGGTCTTAGGTTCATGAAGTCTTGGTGCGACCCCTTTGGCGAGATTGCAAGTAATAAGAGGCATAGTGGGAGGCTTATTGAATAGCCTCGAAGATGGAATCATAAGGCACTGCTCTCTTGTTTGGCTGCGCTTTTTTTTTTGGTTTCCCATTCTAACTGCATAGAGATTGAAATAAGATTTTCAGGCAACGTACAACACAAGCATTTGTAACAAAATAAATACATTATCCCAAGCCATCCTGTCTCCTGTTGAACTAGTAAAAGACCAGTTAAAATGGTCATAACCAGTCTGTCACCGGTCCTCGAAAAGATAAAAAAATCAGTGGACTGTAGACCGAACTGTGATTAGTGGTCTATATCTGTTCTAAGGATTTGCCGTCCCAATCAGTCTTGGTCCAGTCCGGTTATGGTCTTTTTCCAGTTTTGTAACTGGACTTCCAAACACTAATGACTGCTGAGACAGCTGCTGAGTTTTTAAGGTGTGTTGCTATGGTGATGTTGTCCATGTAGATGTGAATGTGTGTTCCTTCTGGTTCAAATCATGCAATGGTGGGTTGGTAGATTTAGTTCATGAATGCCTGGAAGCTCACTGATGAGTTGCACAACCTGAAGTACATGACTGTAGGTTTAAAAAGTCCTCTATGCATCTTGAAGGCTGCTTTGTGTTCATTGCCTTCCTTTACCCATATGTTGTTGTAGCCCTGTTGAATGTCCAGTTTTGTAAACAGGTGTGCTCCCCCCAGATCTCACATTAGTTCTGAGATTAGTGGTAATGGACATTGGTTGCATACGGTCCACTTGTTTAATTCTTGGTAGTCCTGTACCAGGTGTAGTTTCCTGTCCTTCTTTTTGATAAAGAAGAATGATGAGGTGTATGGTGACTGTGATGGATGGATGTATCCCTTCTTCAGTTGTTCATTGATAAACTTGTCTAGAGCTTCATCTTCTGTTGCTGTCATTGGATATACCTTGCAGTTGATAGTTGTTTGTGTGTTTGGTTGTAGCATAATTGCATGGTCATATGGGTGTCTCTCTGGGAGCCATGTGGCAGCTTGTTCATCAAATATGTCCATGAATTGCTGATATTGTGGTGGCATGGTTACATCCTTTTTGTTTTCAGGTTGTGCCACTACTGCAAGCTCAGTTGCTGTCATTCCAACTCTTCATACTTTTGCATCTTTCTCATCTAGCTGCTGAGCAATTTCTTTTTTTTTTTGGCAATTAATAGGTGTGCCAGTACATCTTTTCTGCTGTTGACTGTGATGGTCTGAATAGTAATGGGGAGGTGTTTGGCAGCTATAGTGCCAGTCCTCCACTTGAATCTTGGTTCATATGCTACTAAACAGGGGTAACCGAACAAGATGTCTTCACTGCCAATGTCAATGTCAGTGACTAGGAAGCGCACTTCCTTAGCCTCTCTGGCTACTGTTACTTTCAAGATTACATAGCTGGTGATGTGGCCCACCTTGTTTGTGGTGTCATCTATGTTGTAAATCTTCTTCACCATTTCTAAAGGGCACATTTTTATTCCCATTTCTTTTAGGAAGTGTGTGCTCACAAGATTGTTGGTAGCTCCCAAGTCTACCAATGCTGTAGTGTTTCCACTGAATGCTGATCTGACATGGATCTGAAGGGTTCCTTGTATCAACACTGAGCTAAGCACAAGGCTTACAACCCAGACAAGAACTTGTAAAGTGCGAATAACCACAGAGGGTCCCATTATAATGCCTAACAAGGTGAAAGCCTAACACACAAGTTGGCAACAAGGTAAGAGAATAGTCACACATACCAATGACACTGCTATAAGACTGTCTAGCTTTCCTGAGAGGAATACAGGTGGAAGTCAAGACAACTAAGCTAACAACTACTGGCAAAACCTGCCAAGTATATATTATAGCCTTGTCCTCCTCATCTTGTTGATCCCTGTGTGGTCTGTCCTCTTTCTCTCTTGAAGATCTATGTCAAATCCTTCCATTATAAGGCAAATCCCTTGTCGTTTGGTTCATTTCATGTTGTTGGCCTTGGTTGTTCAACTGTTGTTGGCCTGTTCTTGATCAAGGCATACCTTTGGGTCCAAGTCAGATCAACATTCAGTAGAAATGTTACATAACAAATGTCTCAGCACAATACCAGTGCATCAGAACCTATCCCATCAGAATCAACCCAATCAGGGAATTGTCCAGACCTTTGGCTATCATGAATTCCACATTCAATCTCATGCTGACCATTCTTCCATAACCTTCCATCCTTGAAGTCCCATGACTTATGGCTTAGGTCAGATACAAGGCATGACCCAGGACTTCATGTGATCTAATCATGTGTCCTTCATCCTTCCTGCAATACTCCCACCAGTATCTGAGGGCAACTCATGGACAATCATGCCACTCACTAACTGGCCAATGTGTAACACTTTGTCCTCTTCTACTTCCTGATTCTCTTCTTCTTCTGGGGTCCATCCATGGGCTTGGCCCCACACTAGAGTGTGGACTTGCTCTTCTTCTTCACAATATTCTGGCTGACCTAATACCCATACATGACTTTCTGGGTAATCTTGGTAACTCTTCCAGTGTTCATGGGTACACTTGCAATGTTTGGCTGGTGCTGGAGGCTGAACAATGTCACCACATGACAAATGCTTTGATGTCGGCCATGTTGTAACATGTAGTGCAATTGGAAATTTCATAGAATGGTAGCACATAATGTACACAGAGTTACAATGAATTGCCCTCACCCAGGCTGCCAGGTTCAGGCACTTGAAAAATCTGTCCCTATCAACTTTTGGAGGACTAGGTCTTTGATGTCATCCTCTTCTCCTGCTACTCTGCAGAGCCATTCCTCCACTTTGCCTTCACTAGTCTTGGATCCTTCCTTGGTAGCTCATATTTGTGGCATTTGTCTGTTGCAGTGTGGCTGTTTGTAGTGTTATCACCAAATGCTGGTCTGACTTAGTCATGATGAAGTGTGTGACAAGATAAGAGATGGATGTAACATGCGATGTTATCCACTAGGTCAATTCAAAGGACACTAGGGAAGTTGAGTTGGTCACAAGGATTATAGATCACAAGGACAACAAAGTCAAAGACACAAAGTCTCACTTAGTACCCATGGTACTAGTATAGAATGATGAAGGTGATGGTTCAAGAAGGCCAAGCTGGTGAGCTATGGTCCTACTACTCCTGCTTATATACAGTTACATACTGGCTTTAAAGTGCAGCTATAATATGAACCCTACTATTGTGAATTTGTGATCCTAGGAACGAGTCATCAACCATACTAAAAATACCTGAAACACTGGATAACCCAAACACTGGTGATGTGTAAGTGTCCATGACTAATAATGGCTTACTATTGTAGTCATAACCATATAGTAAGCATCCTGAACTCCAAAACTTTGTCATCTTGCTGATGACCCACATCCAGACAATGTCAACCATGACATTACCCCCTTTTTAGGTTGAACAACCTTGTTTGAACACCCAAGGAATAATAGTCACTCCCCTGTATACATTTACCTCCTGGTCCATGATTCGTTGAAGCACGTTTGCCACTTCAAGTCAGCAGGTACTCTTGCGCACCTCGTTACCAACTACATATTGCTTGCTCTCAAGAGCTTTGATTGCCTTGTTGAGGTCTTCATACCACTGTGACATGTGACAGTAACGCAAGACCTCAGCCCACAGTGACCAATCTGGGATTTCAGCCATGGCCAGGTCAAACCCGTGGCAATCACCATAATCGTTGTGCAGATAGTGCATTTGGTCATGCATGTAATCACATTTGCTGTCAGCGTCAAAGTCGGGAGTGGCATGTACCTCACCTTGTTGGATCTCCCCTCCTTTCTCCATACATCCAAAGACAATGGGGTTGTTCCCTGGCTTCAAATGGATGTACTTGGCTACTACATGTCTTCCTCTGATGGTTAGATGGAAGGGGATGAATTGAGGGGGAATGTTGAGCTCAAAGCCATCAGGGGCATTGGCTTTGTCAAGAGTGCGTTGTTGGTCAGCAATGATATTGTTACCTCTGTAGTCTGGGAAGCAAGGTCTCTCTTTTGCTGAGCCCACACCTGATCGACGACCCTGATGAGTTCTCCTTGAAGTAATTGATATCCCTTCATCAACTGGCTCCGAAATTGTCGAGGGATCTTGGTTTTCTTTGTCAGAGTCTTCATTGTCGTGGGCATAGGCATGGGCGTGAACACCCCAGGAAGTAGTGGGGTCAAGGATAGCACAGGAAGGGGGTCCAACATTGACATATCAAGGCATTGGCAGCAGAGGGATGAAGCAGGGCTTGTTGTGACATGTGCAGCGATGGATCGGTTCTCCACAGTCGTAATGGATGTCAGAGGGAGAGTGACCTGGACATGACAAGGTGGTTTGCTTACAAGATCCACAAACTTGGACCATGTCACTGATGTCTGAGATGCTTGGCACTTTGATAAGTGTCTGTGGAATAAGGAGGTTCTGGCAGAGAGGAGCTGCTGTTGTCTCCACTTCCAATGAGTCTTCCTCCAGTCCACTAGCATTGTCTCCAAGTACATCAGGGGTTTCGGGGATGACGTCTCCTGGTCCAACAAGATGGAAGGCAGCAGCAATGTTGGTGGCTGTGGTGACAACCGGTTCAGTGATGATAGAGGGAGAGAGGACATGTTGAGTAATGGAGTTAGGTGAGGTAGTCATGGAGGTTCAAAGAAAGAACTGATGGGCTTCTTCACTATGTGTGGGGACTTTTATACATGCAGAACGTGGAGTTGAAGAGGATTGAAACTCAGCTATGGCATCCAGAGCATGCACATCAGTGGCATTGACCCACTGATTCTCTGAGTCTGGGTACCCCTTCCATTTGATAAGATATTGTTTGTGCCATCCTCTGCCGAAATGCCATTGATCTAGAACCTTCTCAACCTCATATTCTTCTTCCCCATTGACTAATTCAGGGGGAGGTCCTGGGAAATTTGGTCCATGAAAGGAAGTCTCACGATAGGGGGTGAGAAGATTGATATGAAACATGTTGTGAATGCTCCACTGCATGGGAAGTTCCAATCAATAATTGATGGAGGACATCACCTGGACAATTTTAAAGGGGCCATGTCATTTGGGCACAAGTTTGTCCCTAGGCTGATGAGTCCTCAAATGACGTCCTTCTAGCCATACAAGGTCTCCTTCCTTGAACTTGGGCATATCCTTGTGTCTTTCCCATGACTTTTGTGCCTTGATGATTTGTTGTTGGGCGTGTTCTCATGCCTGTTTGAACTGATTGAGGTGTAACACCACTTGTGGTAAGGGGCTTGGAGTAGACTTCCAATCAGCACATGGGTGATGTCCCATCAAAAGAAAGAATGGAGACTGCCCTGTGGCTTGGTTAGGCCGATCGTTATGCATGAATTCTGCCAGTGGAAGATAGAGAGACCAGTTATCTTGACGCTCATTTACCCAAAAGCGTAAGTATTGCTCTAGCCATTGATTGGTTCCCTCTGATTGGCCATCTGTTCGAGGATGATAAGTGGTTGATATGTTTTGGGAGATCCCCAATTGTTTGCAAAGTTCACGTGTGAACTGGGATGCAAATCTGGGATCTCAATCACTGATAATTTTGGTAGGGAGACCATGTCACGTGAAGACATGTTTGAGGTAAAGGGCAGCAGTTTCTTCTGCACCCATTTCTTCATTACATGGAATAAAGATGGACACCTTAGTACAGTCATGGTCAGTAACTGTGAGGATGGTGTTGTAACCTTCGGAAATAGGCAGTTTGGTAATGAAGTCAAGTGCAATGGTTTTGAATGGCATGGCCTCTGATTTTGGATAGATCGGCTGCAGCGAAGCCTTGATTGGTCTGTTATTGACCTTATGTTGTTGGCATTCAGCACATCCTCATACATAGGCAGTGACATCAGGTCATAGTGTTGGCCACCAGTAGTTCCTTTCCACCAACTTGATTGTTTTATTGATGCCTGGATGTCCATATACTGGGGGTTCATGATGAGCTTCCATTATCATCCTTCATTCTTTACTTCCCTTGGTTACCACCCATTGTCCTTGTTTATACCATCCTCTGTTAACCTTCTTCAGGTTATGAGGGTCTATCCATGGTTGTAAAATTGCTTTGTCCTGGGCATTGCTGGGGTTTGTTGGGGTCATGTCCTGTACAGTTAGAATGCTTAATGGATGGTTAGGCATCCCTGTTCATTGTGTTGTTGTGTTACATATGAACACATGGTCAGGGAGTACAGTGACATTTTCATTATCCCCTTTGCCTTGGTCATAATCTGGTCGTCTTGAGAGTGCATTGGTGTGTCCATTTGCTGTTCCTTTGATGTGATGAATTTCTAGGTCATACTCAGAAATTTCAAGTACTTCCCTTGTGACACATCAACTAATTTTGTGTGGTTCTCTCCAGTACCATAGGTTCATGTGGTCAGAGAATACTTTGATTTTATGGGGTGATCCAGCAAGAAGTGGTCTCTAGTGTCGTAGTGCCTTGACTATGGCCAATAATTCACCATAAATATTGTAATTGTGTTCTGCCATGTTCAACGTCACAGAATAGTATCCTATGGGGTGTCTTTTGCTATCAGATTTCTTTTGAAGTAGCACAGCTCCCACTGTGAATCCTGACACATCCACTTCTAGTTTGAATTGATCTTGTAATATTGGGTGTGCAAGCACTGGTTCACTTGTTACCTGTTTCTTCAGTGTGTTGAAGGCTCATTGTTGTTGTTGTCCCCACATCCATTCTGTTGTTTTCTTTGTGAGCTCATTGAGGGGTTTGGCAACCAATGCAAATCCTTTGATAAAAAGGTGGTAAAAATTGCAGAAACCTAGAAAGGATCGTATGTCCTTAACTTTGGTTGGCATAGGCCAATCTTTGATGCCCACAATTTTGACAGGATCCATGCATGTTACCCCCTTTTCAAGGATTACCCCCAGATATTCCAGGGACGCAGCATGGAAGGTACATTTCTCAGGTTTGAAGTATAGATCATATTTTTGCATGACCGCAAGAACATCTTTGACAGCATTGATGTGGTCCTCCAGATTTGTTTTTGTAGCGATGCTGATGTCGTCCATATACACCCATATGGTAGTTCCTTTCAGTTCATGTTTTGTGATGGTGTCTTTATAAATGGCGTTCATCATCATTTCAAAAGTAGCTGGGGAATTTGTTAGGCCAAAGAACATGACAGTGGGTTCAAAAAGTCTGTGAGGTGTTTTAAATGCAGCCTTATGTTCGTCTCTGGCTTTGATTCGGACGTTGTTGTATCCCCATTGAACATCAAATTTTGTATAGATGTGGGTGTCACTAAGGTCTTTAATGAGTGTTTGGATGAGTGGGAGTGGGTAGTTGTTGTGACTTGTGACTTGATTTATACACTAATAATCCTGCACCAGGTGTAGTTTTCTGTCCTTCTTTCTGATGAAGAAAAATGGTGACGCGTATTGTGATTTGGAGGGTCTGATATACCCCTTTTTGAGATGTTCTGTGATGAAGTCCTTTACTCCCTGATCTTCCCATAGTGATAGGTCATAAATTGAACAATTGATATGATCTGGGGTGTTTTCTTTGAATTCAATGTCATGGTCCCATTCCCTAGATGGTGGGAACTGATGGGACTCTTCCTCACTAAATACCTTCTGAATTCTTCATATTCTGAAGGTACTTGGACAGACTTGATAGGGCCTGCTGTGATCGCCATTTCAGCGGCTGCCCCTCAAACAGCACATTGTGATTGGAGAGTGGCGATGATGTTGTCTTTTTTGGCTTCAGATAGGAGATGTGCTATGATGTCTTTGTTTACGCATGGTGAAATGGATTTGATGACTACTGGGAGAATGTCTTCATTGATTGTACCATGCTTCCAGCTGAATTTGGGTTCAAATGTGCTGAGCCATGGGTATCCCAGTAAGACATCTTCTTTTCCAATGTCAGTTATAAGAAACCTCATTTCTCTAGGGCTTCCTTTCATCAGCACTTGTAGGTCAACATAATGGGTTATCATCCCTCCTTTGTTTGTTGTGTCATCAATATTGAATATTTTGTGGGGTTGCAGCAGCAAGGCTTTTCCTAACCCTATTTTTTGTATGAATCGTTTGTGGATGAAGTTGTCCGTGGCTCCAGAATCCACAAGTGCTTTTATATTGGCCTTGTTGTAACTTGTTCAACAGGACACTGGAATTTGCATAGAATGAAAGTGAGTTTAGTATACAGTGTTACAACATAATGCCCTCACCCAGGCCATTGGGTTTAGGCTTCCCCAAAATCCTTCCTTCCCATTAACTCCTGCATTGCAAGGTCTTTAAACTCCTCAGTTTCATTGGCAGCCATGTGTAACCAGTCGTCTTTTCACTGGCTTGCTGTTTGGTTGTTGGCCACCAATTGAGCAATGTGGAGATTGTCACCCACATCACTGCAGTCATCCACCACCTTGAGATTTCTTGCAGTACTTTGGGGTTGTTGAGGCTGCATGCAATTCTGACTGAGGTGTCCTTTCTTTTGACAATTATAGCAAGTGACTTCCCTTAAGTCAGGAGGCTGATGCCTTCTCAAAAATCCCTCTCTTGGTTGGAATGGAGGGGTTCCTCTCCCCATGAGTTGTTGCATAGGTCGTTGACCCTTCAATCTTGTTCTAGGACTTCAGATGTGTTTGCCAGTCTTCCTCTGGCTCTAGTGTGGTCAGCCGAAGTATCCATTGCATTTGGGTTTTGCAGTATCTGGAACACTCAGGGCCAGCAAGATGGGGTAGTTTGCATTTTGAACTGATTAAATTTGTTCTGGATGTGAATCCATTCCCCGTGATGTTTGATGGCATTGTTTCACCATTCTTCATAAGTTTCTGGTTTGTCCAGTGTATAGGTTTTCTCATAGAGCATTCAGGGTAACCCTTTGGCAAATAATTTGACAACTAGTGGCTCATCTACTCGATAGCCAGCAAGACGAACAAGGTTTTCAAATTTGGCGACATATGCATCAATGTCCTTGTCCACCTTGAGCCCCTTGTGGAGTTCAGCTCTTGCCCTCTCTTCTCATAGTGTGTCACAATATTATTGTTTGAAAGACATCATGACACTGTCCCATAGCCATTGGTTGGTGGGATCGATGTGATTGAGTTGTACTTGTAACCTTAGCCAGGCACTGATAGACCCGACCCATTCAGTGATGTTTGGTCCTTGGATATAGGTGAGAAATAACATAGCTTTCTGGAATGGGTTTGCCATCATGGGATTGTTGATGTTGATCCCCTCATAGAGGTCCCATTGAAGTAGGAATTCTTCCACCTTCAAACAATCTCCAGTAAATATAACCGGAGTGTTTCCCCATAGTTTGTCACTAGACCCTCCTGGATGACCTCCGCTGTGAGGTCCCCCTCCTTGCAGTCCTCCTCCTTGCAGTCCTCCTCCTTGCAGTCCTCCTCCTGGAGATCCTCCTCTTTGAGGTCCTCCTCCTGGCGGTCCTCCTCCTTGAGGTTGCCATCCCAGAGGGATACATATGGGAAATCCTCTTCCTGGGAAAGGATCTTGATCTGGGGGGTCTGGTCAGTCTGACCCAGCTACACATATATCTGCCAACTCATCTAAGGTAAGCATCCATCCCGTGGCAGGATGAATATATGTAGTTTGTGTTGCCATCTGTGGGCTGATATGTAGCACTTCAGTAATTCTTGCTAATTGTTCCACAATAGGTTGTGGTTCTTCAATGTTGATAGGTTCTGGGTCAATTGGCTTGTTTGCTTCTGATAGTGCTGTGGATTGGGACAGGGGTCGTTCTATCCCAAGTGATTGTGCCTCTTGTCATGTCAACTCGCTTATTGGTATGTCTAGTCCAAATGAGGAAGGTGCAATTTGAAGACCTTCCCTGTCATAACCATGACGCGTTCGGACACTCGTTTTTCTTTTTACTCCTTCCTTTTGACATATGCTTATCTGTTTCATCCCATCCCTTGTTCTCTAATCAGTCATCCCTTTGTTATGACTCACTATCACTGACTCATACTACTACACGATGACTCATTCCGTATGTTCCTTTCTCCAGCCCTGAAGGCTGTACCATTACAATGACTCAGACGTGACTCATGTCTTCCGACTCATCTCTACTTATTATCGGGTATATAAGACGTAGCTTGTATCCGCTTGTACCCCAGCTTTGTCTTCGCCTTTATCTTGCAAATCCCATTGTCTCCTCTGCTCTTCCATTGTTTGGCTGCAAAGCCTCATCGAATCACCGAGTCACTGAATCACTGAACTACTTGAACCCACAGGAACCATTAACCGCCATCACACGTGTCCATCTATACTCTGAAACTCTGAACCCTTGGCTAGTCACCGAATCATCGTATCAGACTCACGTCGAGTAACTTACGTCTCCGCAAGGACGTAACATAAGACAAAGCTGATTCCACTCTCTTGTCTTCATCGAAACCCTGTACCCCCCCGTAACCCTGTATCATTGAATCACCGTGGCGGCTGTTGAAGTCACCTTCCCTGACAAAGACATCCCAGTAATCGTCAAACGAAGATTAGCCGATGATCTACCAGTATACATCAAAGGATCTGCTTATTGGTACAAACCCGCAAACGCTAAAGCTGGTTACTACATCACTGAACCCCACCCAGACGAACCAAAAAGTGTACCTGTTGAGTTTATCAACGACGGGAAACTAGACGCTTGGTTCGGTCTCACATATAACAAAAGAGAATTCTACACTCGACGAACACTTCGTATCGCCAAAGAAAACTCTTACGGCTTAGGCTATTGGCACATCACCGACCCTAACCACCCACAGTACCAACCACCCACCACTTCCCCAGATACCACCATAACCACAGCAGCGACCCAGATACAAACCACGGTCACACTCCAAGGCACTCACCCTCTCACGGCACCAAACACCACATCCGTTGTCCCGTCCATAACATCCACCATGACTACTAGTACTCATACCCCCACTAGCCTCCAGGGCATTCCCCCAGGAATGTTCACGGGGGATCGAAGCACATCTGACAAATTCCTCAATGAATTTAAGTTATACTGCCTCTTAAACGCCAATCACCCATCCATCAGTCTCCCTTTCATGAAGGTCATCACAGCACTTACATATATTAAAGGACCATTTGTTGATGACTGGGTCAATATGTTAATGGAAGACCTTGTCAAAGTCACCACCACTGGCGCAACAGGCTATAAAGACAAGTCAGATGCCTCACTCTGGACAAACTTCGAGAATGGCTTTACGAATGCTTGGGGAGATACGGCCAAGAAACAGACGGCCACGGACCAACTCTTCAGTCTAAGAATGGACGGCACTGACATAGACACCTACAACGCCACCTTTAACCGCCTTGCTAAGATAGCAGGATGGGACCTTGACGCCTTGGGCACTATTGCATGCTACAGGGCAGGACTATGTCCCAACATCCATCAACGAGTTATAGATCGAGAAAACACCCCAAGTACCATGGACGAATGGCAAACAGCAGCAGGGAAAGAAGTCAGGAGGGTCCGCGAACTCTATAGCAATAACCTTATAGGTCAACGCCAGGGGCAGCTTAACAGGAATCAACGAACCACCATCACACGTACCAACAATAACAATGTTGTTCCCATGGATGTTGATGCCACTGATACCCCTATTCCTTTCAAACGACTCACTGATGCTGAACGGGAACAATATAGGAAAGAGGGCCGCTGTTTCCGGTGCCGCCAACAAGGTCATATGGCGAGAAACTGCCCAAAGAACACCAACAACCCTCGCGTATGCGCTACTGACACCCCTACACCCACTACTCCGACCCCCACTACTCTGACCCCCACTACGCCTGCCCTGAACAAGATACAACAAATCCGTGCCCTTATTGGGAGTATGACTGAAGAAGAACGTGGCGAGTACCTTGACGGACAGGATATGGGGGAGGATTTTTGAGATGCCGAACTCTCGCGGTCGAAGATTTGGCAACAGTGGCTACCATGTACAGTATGAAACCAGACTCAATGACTATTCAAGTTTCCATGTGCATGTACCACTGAAAGACCACCCTTGAAGCCCTGCTAGACAGCGGCGCCACCCACAATTTCATCGACAAACGCACCATCAATTCCCTGAGAATGGGTACCTGCCCCCTTCGCCAAGAACGACGTGTTAATAACGTTGACGGTTCAGAAAACCGGGCAGGAAGGATCACAGACTACTGTAACCTATGGGTTCGCCGAGGAACACAGAAAGTCAAACAACTATTCTTTGTTGCTGACTTAGGACGTGACCGCCTCATTCTGGGACACCCTTGGTTTCAAATATTTAATCCCCGCATTAATTGGACCTCCAATACCCTAGAAGGGGAAGATATCACCAACGAAACTGCCAGTTATCAGCGCACCCTTCCTCAACCAGTTGTCACTCGTGAAGCCCAAACCATAACAGACACTGAACGGGATGAAATCTGCGAACAACTGCCAGAAGCATACCATCGTCACTGGGAAATTTTCAGTGAGAAAGCTGCACAATGCTTTCCCCCAGCACAAGAAGAAGATCACGCTATCACACTCAAACCAGGCGCACCAGCTACCATGGACTGCTCCCTCTATCGTCAAACAGAAACTGAGCTGGAAGCAACACGGAAATTTATTGATGAACACCTTGCAAAAGGTTACATCAAAGAGTCAAAGTCCCCTTACGCATCACCAATGTTCTACTGCGCTAAGAAGGACGGCAAATTGCACCCTATTATGGATTATCGACAGCTCAACTTGTGGACTGTCCGTGACACGTATCCCCTTCCCCTCATTTCCAACATCCTCGATCATCTTCAGGGCAAAACATTGTTCACCAAATTTGATATACGCTGGGGCTATAACAACATTCGTATCAGAGAAGAAGACCAATGGACAGCAGCGTTCAAAACCCCTTTTGGCCTTTACAAACCAACTGTTATGTTTTTCGGGCTCACCAATTCCCCAGCGACATTCTGCAGAGCCATGGAGAAAATGTTCCGCCCCCTCACCAGAAAATATCCCACGGAACTCCATGTCTATATGGATGATGTCCTGATCGCTACTGATAACAACCGCAAGCGTCACCGACAGATCATTCATGATGTACTTGATCTTTTTACATCGGAGTCATACTTCCTTCGTCCCTCAAAGTGTGAATTTGAACAGACTCACATTGAGTACTTAGGCGCAATCGTAGAAGGGGACAAAATCACTATTGATCCCAAGAAAGCCGACGGATTACACACATGGCCCAGGGAACTAAAGACAGTCAAAGAAGTACATAGCTTCCTGGGAACAGTCGGTTACCAACGCCCCTTCATCCCTCACTACGCCAATATTGCACGACCACTTGTTAATCTCACTAAGAAAGAACACCTTTTTTCTTGGACCCCAGAATGCCGCACTGCCATGGACAAACTGATCGACATTGTCCTGTCAAACCCATGCCTCCGACAACCCAAGCTCACTGATCCTTTCTTTCTCCAAGTAGATGCTTCTGCGTTCGCCACAGGAGCCATCCTCACTCAAAAGGATGATAGGGGCAAACATGTCGCAGTAGGCTTTCATTCACAGACCTTCAATGATGCTGAAAGAAACTATGACATCCATGATAGGGAACTCCTAGCCATATATCGCGGTCTCACCCAATACCGACACCTTCTCCTCGGTTCACCCCACCCGATCACGGTCTTCACAGACCACAAAAACCTAGAATACTACCGCAAACCTCAGCATATAAACAGAAGAGTCACATGATACATTCCCCATCTTGCCGACTACCACATAAAACTCATCCATATTGCGGGAACAACAAACAAAGCGGATGGACTATCTCAACGACCTGACTTTGACGACGGATCCTCTGATAATACTGACGTCACCGTCCTCCCTGATCACCTCTTCATACAAGCAGCAACCTCATCCTCACTTGATGAACGTACAAAGGCCTGTCAATTACACCAACAAAGTCTCCTAGACAAGTGGGCCACCACCTTTAGCCTCAGGAAAGAAGGAAATTTCTTTTGGTACGATACCTGACTAGCGGTCGTGGAAGACCTCCCCTTAAGGAGGGGGGTAATTTCACTCTATCATGACTCACCTACAGCGGGTCACCCAGGAATTTCTAACACCACTTGGGCTAAAGCTCGTGACTATTGGTGGCCGAACATGAAACAAGCGGTCACAGAATACGTAAAAGGTTGCACCATCTGTCAATCACGAAAAAACAACCCCACGAAACCTAAACCACCCCCGTTCCCTATCCCCTCTGATACGTACACACTACCCTTCACATCCATCGCACTGGACTTCATTGTTAAACTCCCAGTTTCTGACACCTACGACTCCATACTTACAATTACGGATACCTTCTCCAAAGCATCTATCTTCATCCCCTGCAATGAAACCATCGACGCTGCTGAAACAGCATTATTATATGCCACTTACGTACTTCCCCATTACGGACTCCCATCACGTATCATTTCGGACAGAGATCCCCGCTTCCTCGCCACTATCACAAAAGAACTCTTACATATCTTATCCATCACCCATAACCCCAGCACTGCTTATCATCCACAGACCGATGGCCAGTCTGAAAGGACGAACCAAAGGCTGGAACAATACCTCCGTATCTTCACCAATTACCATCAGACTGACTGGAGCAGATGGCTGCCATTAGCACAGTATACGCTTAACTCGTGGCCAAACACCACCACCAAGAAAGCCCCATTTGAACTGATAATGGGACATATACCACGCATTCACCAGACTACTCGCACCACATCGTCCCCATCACTAAATGAACGACTCCAGACCCTTACCCAGGCACAAAAAGATGCAGCCGAAGCTCTTCGGAAGTCACAAACACTGGAAACACCCTCAAACTTTACACCCTATTACGTTGGCGACCACGTATGGCTTGAGGCACGAAACCTTAACACCACCCATCCATCAGCAAAACTTGTGCCCAGAAGATATGGACCCTTCCTGGTTACGGCGGCTGTTTCACATACATCATACCGGCTCAAACTCCCTCCAACATGGAAGCTCCATAACGTATTTCACGCCTCATTACTCACCCCCTACAAAGAAACTCCTTTAAATGGGAATAAATATCAGGAACCCGTTCCAGACCTCGTGGACGGACAACCGGAATGGGAAGTAGAGAAGATTCTTGGCACCAGACGAAGACGCCAACAACTCCAATACCTAGTCTGGTGGAAAGGTTTCTCCGACGCCCATGACAGCTGGGAACTGCTAGCCAATATCTCTGCGGATAAATTGATCAAAGAATTTTACCAGGAACATCCGATAGCCGTACGAACCATACATAAAGACACACAACCTTCACAAACCCCCATCACTATTCGCTCCATCACAACCTCTACTACCATGTCCTCTCCTACTCCCTCACTCGAATTCCCTCCTCAAACCCCACCAACAGCTACACTTCCTAGTACCCCAATCACATCCACTATCTCCCTATCCGACCGTATAGGCGACGTTCTGTTCCCAAACGAGAATGACACCCCTGCCGAGAGTCCTATCGACACCCTTCTGGACTTAGACATTCCAGACGGATTCATGCGCTATGACCTGACTATCGCTAACCATGGCAGGTACGGTCAAAAGATGCTTGTCGCTGATGGGACCAGACGCTGGCCCCACTATATTAAGTTCTCCCTCGACCATGCCGAACAACAACACTATGTCATTGCCGCTAGATACCAACCAGGGGGAGCTCGCCCTGACCACTATGGCTGGACGCTAGAGGCTACTCCTTTCATCGGTCCCACCCCTCCTACCATTAACAACGCCGACCTATCTATATTCTCTCCTGACCATCAGGACACCACCGCCGTCGACATCTCCCTTTTCGCCGTCAATGATAAGGGAGTCATTGCTGATGTGAGTCGCTATCGCTCACTCCTGGCTGAGGAAGAAGAGTTGCGTGAACGCGAAGTCGCCCTCACGCGCACCTGGATTGACTGGCGCTACAAGTCAGGACCTGTACACAACTGCCTCACTGCTGCTCAAGCCCATGCCCACGTCCACCCTTACCTCTCTAACACCACCCCTATCCCTCTTGCCAACGCCCCCAAAATCATACAGACAGTTGCCGACATCATTCAAGAGGGTCGCGGCAACGACATTAGATGGCTCGGCATGCCACAGCTTCATGACGAAGAACACCCTGGCAACGATCCCAAAACTACCCGCCCCGCCATCGCCAATCACCCATGGACCCCCAAGGGCTTTACCCGAGGTCCCAAACGCCCTTCCCAACGTCCCTGCCTATACTGTAACAAGGTAGGGCACCCAGCGCGCTTTTGCTGGCGCCCTCATACGATATGCTACGGTAAGCCCACATGCATCGTACCTTCGAGTCACAAGAACGTGGGCACTACTTGTGACTATTATCATGGCGACGAAGCAGTTGAGGACTGGGAGAGTTGTGCGGAGAGTTATGCGTATGATGACGCTAACTTTGACTGATAGTACGAGGATGTGCTATCTTAGAAAGGGGGTCATGTCATAACCATGACACGTTCGGACACTCGTTTTTCTTTTTACTCCTTCCTTTTGACATACGCTTATCTGTTTCATCCCATCCCTTGTTCTCTAATCAGTCATCCCTTTGTTATGACTCACTATCACTGACTCATACTACTACACGATGACTCATTCCGTATGTTCCTTTCTCCAGCCCTGAAGGCTGTACCATTACAATGACTCAGACGTGACTCATGTCTTCCAACTCATCTCTACTTATTATCGGGTATATAAGACGTAGCTTGTATCCGCTTGTACCCCAGCTTTGTCTTCGCCTTTATCTTGCAAATCCCATTGTCTCCTCTGCTCTTCCATTGTTTGGCTGCAAAGCCTCATCGAATCACCGAGTCACTGAATCACTGAACTACTTGAACCCACAGGAACCATTAACCGCCATCACGCGTGTCCATCTATACTCTGAAACTCTGAACCCTTGGCTAGTCACCGAATCATCATATCAGACTCATGTCGAGTAACTTACGTCTCCGCAAGGACGTAACATTCCCACTCTCGTGCCCTTTCAAACCACTGTAGTTGGACCCAACAGAGGTGATTGGAGTCGAACTCAACTGGGTGGAGAAATGTGTCATCTCTGTCTCTTGCATAATACCCTTCTATGTCGTTGATGATAGTCCAAGCAGCTCTTTTGAGAAATCGTTCTGGGACTCTTTGTTCTCCTCTTTTTGGGTACCAATGAATGGGATCCCCAAATGTCATCCACTGATTTGTGGTAGTATCTGGAGACACCACAATGAAAGCTTGGTCTTAATGTAGTGTTATCACCAAATGCTGGTCTGTGTAATGTTTCCACTGAATGTTGATCCAACTTGGATCCAAAGGCTTTCCTTGTATCAACTCTAAGCCAAGTGCATGGCTTGCAACCTAGACAATAGCTCGTAAAGGGCAAATAACCTCAAAAGGTCCCCTTGCAATGTCAAACTTGAAGATAACTCTTGACACAAGTTGACAATGAGAGAAGAATAGTCACAATGACCAATGACTCTGCTATAAGAATGCTTTGCTATACCTGAGAGGAATACAGGTGGAAGTCAAAACAACCAAGCTAATGACTACTGGCAAAACCTGCCAAACCTATATAGTACTCCAAGACAGTATGCAAACTGAGCTCGAACTATAGTAAAACACGACCTACAACCTAATCTGCCAATAGGAATTGTCCATTAAGCCACAGGGGCTTATCATGAAACATACAGTACATGAGGCATATGGCCCCACATGAGTCAGAGATAAAGAACACCATATGACTCACAAATGACATCACAATCCAAGATAACAAGATAACAACTGTCTCGGTGCAATACCAGTGCATCAGAAACCTGTTCATCAGAATCAACCCATACTGGGAATTGTCCAGACCTTCAGCTACTGGGAATCCTGCATCCAATCTCATGCCTACCATGGTCTTCCATAACCTTCCATCCAACAAACCACAACCCAAGTCCCCTGACTTATGGCTTAGGTCAGATATGAGGCATGACCCAGGACTGCACGTGATCTAATCACATGATCTTCATCCTTCCTGTGACAGAGTCGCCAACACCTGATGGTTCCACATGAACTAGCATAGAACTTACTAGTTGAGCAACTCTCAACGCTTCATATCCTTCCAAGTAGTCTTCTTTGCCTGTTCCTTGAGCCCACACAAGAGCATGTACCTGCTCTTCTTTGTCATACTCTGGGTCTTTGCCTACCCATTTGTGTGCTTCAGGGTAATCTTGGCAATTCTTCCAATGTTCATGCATGCAATGGCGTGTCTTAATGTTGTCCAAAGGTGAGACGATGTCAGAACGTGGCAGTCTGACTTAGACATGATGAAGTGTGTGACAAGATAAGAGATGGATGTAACATGCGATGTTATCCACTAGGTCAATTCAAAGGACAATAGGGAAGTTGAGTTGGTCACAAGGATTATAGATCACAAGGACAAGCAACAAAGTTGAAGACACAAAGTCTCATTTAGTACCCATGGTACTAGTATAGAACGATGAAGGTGATGGTTCAAGAAAACCAAGCTGGTGAGCTATGGTCCTACTACTCCTGCTTATATACAGTTACATGCTGGCTTTAAAGTGCAGCTATAATATGAACCCTACTATTGTGATCCTAGGAACAAGTCATCAACCATACTAAAAATACCTGAAACACTGGATAACCCAAACACCAGCGACATGTAAGTGTCCATGACTAATAACAGCTTACTATCATAGTCATAACCATATAGTAAGCATCCCAAACTCCAAAACTTCATCATCTTGCTGATGACCCATGTCCGTATAATGTCAACCGTGACACTGCTGACAGTCCCAACTGAAGTGGCCAAACTTCTCACAGTTGTAGCACTGCACTTGACTGAAATTGCATCACCCCTCCCTCTGGCATTGTAGGTATCCATTCCTTGGTGGGTACAGGGTTTTTGCTGCTCCCTTGCAAGCACCTCATCCTTGTTGGCTACATGTCAATGTGGTCAGCTGATGTGTCCATGGCATCAGGGTTTGACAGTGGGGCCAGCAGTTTGGCCAGTGACCCTGATGGTCCTTTGTTAGCACTGTTTTTGAATGCATTGAGGTTATCCTTGTACCATCTGCATGTGTATCCACTTTTGCTGCCACTTTAGTGTTGATGCCCTCCATTGTTTGTATGTTTGAGGGTCATCATGTTGGTATATGGCTTCATAAAGTGCCCTTAGCAGCCCTTTAATAAACTATTTGAGGGGCTGCTCAACATTGATGTCATACCCCACATGTCAGACAAGCTGCTCAAATAGAGCAATGTAGTCATCAATCTTGCCATCCTTCATGTGAATGCCAGTGTCTAGCTGGGCCTGCACACATTCCTTGCTGAGTACATCTGCAAATTGTCTTCTGAAGGCATGTAGGATATTCTCCCACAGCCTATCATTGAACTGGCTAACTCCTCCTTTGACTTCTTATACAAGCCATTGGCTTGTCAACATGACCCAGGTGTTAACCAGGTCATCTTGTATGTAGGTGAGAAACAACATAGCTTCTTGATACTTGTTCCTCATGGCCAGGTGGCTGACATTGACTCCTGTGTATACTTCCCATTGCAGGATAAATCCTTCTGCTCTGGCCCTCAATCCATTAAAAGGTGCCAGTGGTTTGCTGATGAATTTATAGCTTCCTCAGTCTTGTGGTGCTAGTGGTGCAGCTTGTGGTGAGGGAGCCTGTGGAGGTCCTCCTCTACCTCTGCCAATACCCTCAAAATTGGTGAAGTCATTTGGATGATCAAACTGGTTAAAGTCAAATCTTCCCAGTTGGTCTGGTTGTTGGGACCCATGGCTTGGTGGGCTGCTATCATATCTTCAGGAACCAGATTCATAACATGTCCTGTGTGTTCAATTATTAAATGTGGGCAAGGTTCTTCTGTGACAACTTGAGTGGTCATCTCTAAGAAATCTGGGATGTGTAATGTAGCTGTTTGCTGAGCTAGCAGGTCTACTTCTGGTGAGTGAACTGCAATGGGTTTATGGTCTTCTGCTAAGATTGATGGGGTTTCTTCTTGTTCACTTGTGTTGCTTGTCTCTGAGCAAGCAGGAGTACAATGTTGTAGTTCTGGTGATATGGCTGCTTATGTCAGCACAGGTTCTTCATGTCCATTGATATGCCCTTGGTCTTCTATAGGACAGGCTTCTGTGAGCAAGATGTTGCAGTTCAGATCATCTGCTGCTGGTCTCACTGCTTCAAAATATTGATGTGTCTGGTTCCACCTAAGTTCTAACCAGCAGCACCTGTCTTGGTTGAATATGATAGGGTGATACCTTTGTGCTGTGGCTGCCTTGGTGTAGTAGCAGGTGTTGAGGTGTTTGTAGCACCTGTTCTTCTGGAGTCAGGGATCATCCTCCACCAGATTTGTCCTTTGAGATATTGGACTGGTGTGTCACATTCTTCAAAATCAATGTGATAGGGTTGGAAGTCCCAACCACCTTTGGTAGTTACTGTTGCCATGGGGTCAGAGGGAGCTTGACCTTGATGTAATGCACAGGCTATGCGCTAGCTCAACTTGAGCTCAAAGACACAATGGTGAGGATACTGAGGGCCAAGTTATGCTGCCAAAGTAGCTGCAGGTGCAGCTGCCAATAATGCTGCCAATGTAATGGCTAGAGCTGCCAAGGCTTATCTAAGCCAAGGGGCAGCCAAGACTGATCTAAGCCAAGGTGTTGCAATGCTGCCAAAGCTACTGACACTGATGTAAGCACAGCTCCTGAGGACACTCAAAGGTGCCTCCCTAAGATACAAGCAAGACAGGTGGTTCACATGAAGGTGCCACAGAGAGTCAGAGAGGGTGCAAGTCAAGCAAGAATCAGATTTCACAAAAAGGTTAAGCTGACAACCACATCAGTCAGCAGTGTGCTTATATCAGTACCTAGGCACACACCTTCATCAGCTATCATGCCACTACTACTACTCATCCATAATCATACACTGAAGCATCAGTTATCATATAGTAATCATCAGTAAGCCTGCAGTAGTCCATTGGTAAGCCTTGCAAGCAACTCATCATCACACTTACTCAGCCTAGTACCTGCTGAATTGTATTGTAACACAATACCTCACATGGTCTCAGACATTCTAGATGCATTCTCCGACTGTCTAAAGTGTCACACCACCTTCTGTCACACACATCCCTCCAAACAGACAAAATTAAAAATGGACCCACAGCCCATCAATAGATAATCCTTCCCACTAAATGAGTCTTTCTTGAACATTCAAGGAACTGCTTATCTCTCTGGCTGCATGTTTTTCAACAATGTATGGCCCAGCACTCTCAATTGCAAGTCACACATTTTGTTGATGCAACTATTTTGTCTTCCTCAGATATTGTGGGAACTACTCTGCTAAATGCCTGCTTCTGCTACATCAAACAAGAAAACAATATGGAACTGTGCACCAGTATATATGATGTTTTGGCCAAAGTGGTCATCATTCATGACTTGCATACTGGTATGGTCTACTAATACGTCTTCTTAAGGTCACTGCTTGTGAAGATAGATGTATGCAATCAGGAAACAACAATAGCTTCACATTTTATGGAACTCTTCTGAATGACCATATTTGTGACACTGACTAAGCATTTATTAACACACTGCTACAGATTTGCACAGTATCTTTATGCATGGTACAGCCCACCACTTCCATTGATGTTCCTGTGTGGATCACAGCAACCAGTCATGTCACTTCCACCAGAGAAAACAATACAGTGTTCCTTCTCACTGTGTCACAGAGTCCTTTCCAAAGTGCCTTGCTCTCACATTTGATGATGCAAGCAGTCATCCCTATCCACCCTGCATGCTAGCAACATTACCATCACATTTGTTGCATTATCACCTAATGCTTGCCTGACTTAGGCAGAGATGGATGAATGCAGCACTGAATGACTTAGCGAATATACAGAGTGATCCCACTAGTCCTCTTGCTAGGAACTAGGGCTGTGCAAAGACAGGCTCAACAGTCAGCCAATTGAAGGGCAACTTAGGTAGATAGATGACTTGTGAAGAGCAAAAGATAGACAAGACAAGAGATGAATACAATTGAAGGTAATAGTCAAGAAGACTAAGCTGAGGGCTTCATCTTCTACAGTACTAGCTTATATACAAGTATGTGCTGGCTTTGAAGCACAGCTAAGAGTATGGTACAAGTCATAAACCCTAGTACAACTATCCTAGTGGTGAGTAAGTCCTAGGACAATGATCCTCAGAATCAGTAAGCCAAATACACAGGTGACACAACAACATGACAATGTATTAGTCCATGACCAATTACCACTTACTGTGGTGGTCATGCCCAGACAGTAAGTGTCTTGGTGTGTTCATAACAACATTCCTCACACCAACACCATGATAGCTTTTACAGGTGTTCTTTTTGCAGTCAAAAACAACATTCCAACTGTCTCTGTGCAAGACATCACTTACCTACCTCAGACCTGTGCAACTACAATGAAACAATCCAGCCAGCTACACACCTTGCAAACTATTGAAGATGTCAATTGACCTGCATAGCAAATGAAAACTGTGATGTCTTGCTGAAACAAAGAATTACTATGTTTTGTTATGAATGTGTACAATAGTCTTCTGTTTCTGAAATGTAAATTGCTTATGGACATGTCATTAAAATGTGAATCACTTCTTGTGCATCTGCTATACTGTACTTGAAAAGAGTGGCTCACAGCTCACTGCTCAAAAAGAATAGAGGAGGGCCCAAAGTGACCCTCTTCTGTTCTAGTAAACTGTGATAAAAAGAATTTAACTTTTATGATCTAGCCATATCATGTGATCAAGTGACCCAAGAAAGAGTTTGACTCTTTCTGTGGGTCATATATGCTGGCCCAAAGAGTTTTTGCATGGAATTCTTTTTTGGTTGTCATGCCACCTAATAAAACTTAGAACCCATTCAATGCACCATTTATCGACTCTCTTCCTCTCACCACCACCTTCTGGTTTTGGTCTTACCTGTCAAAAAATCTTCAAATAACTCTTCACCACTAAGAGTTTATAGTCATCATGGCCCACGACGAGGGCACTGTAGGCCTGAGACCTCCGGACCCCTTAGGGACTGGAGCAAAAAGCGATACGGCGTCATTGGAGAGCACAACGCCAATGAGCCCCCCAGCTCCTGCGCAAGTTCCTCCTGACTCAGCCTGGACAGCTGACCACAGGTCACCTCTCATGGCGGTCGACTCTTGGCTGCATGATCCACTGACCCAGTCGCCGGTTCAGTATACCCAGCCCCTACCTGCCGGTGAGAACGACAGGGAACACACGTTGTCCTCTGAGGCACTCTGGGGAGCAGTCAGCCAGACACCAGGCCCCGTAAACCTCCTCGGAGGCACAGGCAGGACATTCCCCAAAGGGCTAGTCACAGAGGACACTGCTATGGCCCCCCCACAACCCCTCGAATTACTGCAGGGTGTGAATCCACCCGCTGAGACAATGCAGATGCCCCAAACAGGGAGTGCCCTGCAGGCACATGCGAGTCTAGGCCCTTCTGATGGAAGGACCCCGACTGCGCCTTTACCTCAGACACAGGGCAATGGCCCTGATGGCGCAACGGACCAAATGTCGGAAGACCTGGCTGACGAGGCCACCAATACCATCCGGGCTTTAAGAGCAGACATCAACCCCACTAGACTGGGGCTGGCAAGTTATTACCTGGGACCGACAGACCTTGCCATGCGTGGGGAGGCGATCATGGATATCAATGCTGACCAACTGCATACGGCAGTCACGGTAGTAGTAGCGCTGCTGGACCTGGGCATACCAGACCCCGTAGACACCCCGTTCACAGGCCTAGTGCCGAGCAGCTGGTACAGGCTGACGGCCTCAGTACTTGCAGCGGCATTAAGGGGTGCCAAACACACACCTAACATCTTAAAGAAGGGTACCGCTGACATTACACCATGCCTAGATACCTTCTTGGTGCACAAGGACATACCAGTCCCAGAAATGCAAGGTGATCTCCTCCAGGACATGGTGGCCCAGCTGGCTGGCACACTCGACACAAGGCCCCCACTAGGGGGAGGCGACACTAACCCCGAGTCATACTTCGACGCAATCAAGCTCAAACTCAATGCCAACTATGAGTATATTGCTGAAGCGGAAGCTAGGAAAGAAGCCTCCTTATGGGCCCAGCGGTTCACGGCGGGCCTCTACAACAATGAACTCAACACTATCATCCTAAAGGTACAGACCATACTCCGCTGCGCCAAGTGGGCAGACATTGTCAAACGCAACCACATGGACGACCTTGAAGAAGAGGTGGCCAGACTGCAGGCCCAAGCGCACGTCAACGCCGAGAAGGAGGTCAGGGACACCACCCGCAGAGAAGGTAAAATCGAGAGGATGAGGATCTTCAGACTTGCAATAAAGGAAGGTACTGCAGAAGGCCTAGCAGAAGCGGACGCTAAACTCAGGGACATGGAGGCCACCACCACCAAATCCAACATATCCAAGCTGAAAGTGTGGGCAGATGCCCAACTAGCAGTGGATAAGAAAGTGAATGAAGGGACGGTGCTCAAACGAGCTAAGGAAGAGTACCTAAAGGCTATGGAAGAAGGGAAAGAATCAGCCTGTCGGCAAGCCAAGGTCGACCTTCGGATATGGGCAGCCAGATACAAAGCGGAGAAGATGGAAGTCCTACAACAACAGCTGGATGCTACAGTAGCAGCTGACGACAAGCAGGCAGTAGCCATCGCAGTGATCAAGTTAGGTATGATCCTAGGGGACACTGACGGGGCGCGGGTTCCAACAGCAAGGAAAAAGAAGCGACAGGTCCCCAAGTCAGTCACGGCAGCAACGTCTTTAGAATGAGGCCGTAGCGGTGTACGTGCAGAGGAGAAAAGGACAGCTTCAGGGTCACATAGTGCCTCGGCAGCCTGCGTCTTTACGACCTCCCCAACCAGGGCGATGTCAGTGACCCCCACGCAAGCGTCACCCCTGCTCCCACCATTGGCTGCACCCACACCATTATATGGGGTGAGAGGACCTTCAAACGCTGATCCCAGCCCAGTCACGAACAGGGAAGAGATCGCCGAAACCCTCTCCCACATCCACACCCCAGTCCCCTCAGAGTCCGGAGGGCTCCTGGAGTCTATGCACAACCCGGATGCAGGAGTAAGGGGCATGCTGAACAACATCGCCCTCCCTCCTGCCTTCTCCAATAGGGAGATGCGAGGACCTCACTCCTCCATCCACAACCCCAAGAATGGGATGAGGATAGACTTGGGTCCCCAAGCTGGTGCAGGCCACAAGGAACCCTCTGATGAGCAGTCTTTCATCCTTACTAGAATGCAACAAATGTTCGACATGCTAACAGAACGCATATCTAGGATTGAGACCAAGGGTGGAATAACCCCTACAGGACCCACACAAGGCCCACTTCAGACCATGGCAGCAGCATCTGGCCCCAGCACAACAAGACCCACGTGGCCGATCATGGCCCTTCCCCCACCCACCCTGGTAGTTGAGCCGAGACCTCTCATGCAGACAACCACTGCAACCCCCCTGATGATGCCGGGTACGTCCCAGTTAGACGTTCCAGGGTCAAGCCTTCCTTTGCAGCAGTGGCTGCAGGTGGGATGACGGTCACAAGCCAAGCCATTCACCAAAACCTGGGCACGATGACGGGTGCCAGGAATGCAGCAGCAGCCCAGGGCCGCACCACAACCGGACGTCCCAAACCCCTCTCCTCAGCCCCTGCCCCTCCACCACAGAGGTAACAGTAGTACAGAACGGGGGCCTCAAGGACCTCGACAGGGAAAAGGCGCTGAGAGCGCGCAACCCCGGAGACATCGTAATGGAGGTACGCACACTGCTAGAGCGACAAACGTGCAACCCCATCAAGGTCTTGAGCGGCCGATGGTCCACCACACACCAACGGACAGGGAACTTCGTATACACGATCGCAGGTAATGCTTCTGTCACTGTACTAATGTCATTCAAAAAGTGGCTTTGCCAGCCGTTTCTGGGGAGCGAGCTGGTCCCCACACGGGGATGGACGTGGGCTCAGCTCCGTGGTGTCCCAACAAGTGATGAAGAGGGGACAATCTGGGATGGTGACGTGCTCCTCAGTGAGTTGTGCAGCAACCCTGCTTTTGAACAGGTCGCACTGCAGCTGTGCGCCTAACCGCACTGGCAGATCCCCCCCCACAGACTAACCGGGGCCACAGCAACCGTGCTGGTGGCCTATGTAGACAAAGACAAGATCATCACGCAGAAGGCCCTCGAAGAAGGTGTCTTCATGTTCGGATACCAGGTCAAGTTCGTCCTGGCAGGAGACAAGCCTGCTCTGATCCAATGCGGTCGATGCCATGAACTGGGCCATCACAAAAATGCGGCAGCCTGCAAGGTCCCACGAACGGCCCTCCGCTGCTACCGATGCAGGGGCAACCATGACAGCGGCAACCATGACTTTGAGTGCAAGGCAACACACAAAACCGTGGGCAAATGCGACTGCAAAGCCTGGTGCCTCCTCTGCAGCAGACAGGGCCACCATGCAAGGGCACACGACTGCCCCAAGAGGGGAGACTTCATGCCCCCCAAACTCGCATGCATACAAATGGCCCCTCCACGAGCGACCTTAAACAAACCAGCTGCCACTGCTCCTGCAGCAAGGGATGTTCCCACGGCAAGGGTGGATGACAAGGCACCACTGCCAGTCACTGGCCCATCAGGCCACCAAACTGACCCGCCATGCATCAAACCCAAGGCCTGCATCGTCCTACCTGGGTCGAAGGGTAAAGGTAAAGAAAGCGAGCAAGCCTACGGCACTGCCCTACTGAAGGAGCTCACAGAAACTGATGAGTGGAGGACCTTTGTAGAGCGATCAGCAGCCAGGAAGGTAGGGGAGGGGGCCAAATACTCACCGTCCCAACCATTCTTCACAGAGTTTGCACTGGCTCCAGAGGGGTCAGAGACTGCAGTGGGCCTGACCCATGCAACACACGCCGCAGAAGCACCCATGGGATCTGAAGTCCCAGCACCACCCCAGTCCTTGCCTTATGCATAGTATATCCATCACATCTGTCAATATGAGGAGGATGAACGCTGCTATGCACGCCCTCCTTGAAACCAACAGCAAAGACGACATCCTTTTCATACAAGAACCTTGGTTCGGAAGACTCGGCACAAGGCGAAGCGACATGGAGCAGGAGGGGACTGATGCCCTGGGAGGGGCAGCACACAGGAACTGGGAACTTGCCCACCCATATTTCACAGCGGATCAATGTGCCAAGGTAATGACCTATGTACGTGTCCACGACTGCGACAATCCATTCAAGAAGAATGTGGTCAAGATGGTGCCCCGGCTTGACCTAGCCCGCCATCCCTGCATCCTGGTCGTAGACCTTAGGGTGGGAACAGAGAAGTGGTGGGTCATAAATTTCTATAATGATGTTAACGATCCTACAGCACTCCGCACACTGCAGAACATGGATGTTGACTCCACCATACCAACACTTCTGGTTGGCGACTTCAACCTCCACTCCCAGACGTGGTCCCCCCCAGACTGGGCCCCATCCCCAGGGGTAGGTCAGTTCGAGGACTGGGCAGCAACTAACATGTTCGAACTACTAAACATCCCAGGCGAACCCACACGTTGGGGCACAGGGGAGGAGAGACACAGCACACTGGACTTAGCCTGGCGCAATTTTGGTGCAGCAACTATAGGCACCTTCCAGGGGGCCTTCATAGACTGGGACGGCTTTGTAGGATCTGACCACGCACTCATTCGCATTTTCGTGTGTACCCAGGCTCACTTCAGAAAACAGGGCCAGGAAAAGACAAACAGATTTGATGTAGACTCCACCAACCACAAGGAGTGGGCAGAAGCCTTTGGAGCCCGAACACCAATCATCCGCGCTGCCCCACAATCATGCACGGAGATCGACACACTGGTCGACCTGCTTTACAATGCATTCAATGGCGCCTGTGAAGCCACCCTCAAGCGGAAAGGTGCCAACCCGGCAAGGTCAGCCCGCTGGTGGTCAGAGGAATGCACAGAGGCAATCAAAGCCTTCCAGTGGGCGCAAGGTAATGAGGCCCGGTCAAGAGCAAACACCCACATCAAGAAAACTATCCAGATGGCCAAGTGCACCTGGGCTGACAAGTACATCACCTCTGCCAATGTCTGGGAAGTAGCAGCTTGGAGACACGGAAGAAAGCAGATGCGCATACCAGCACTCATAGGTGCGGATGGGGAAATGACCTTCGATCATGAGGAAATGGCAGGTACGCTCTCTATACAATTCTTTGCGGAGGAGAGAGGAGATATCCCCCTCCACTTCCCGGATGACCCCCCTTCTCAACCCACCCGGACCTTCCAACCCCTGACCACGGAAGAGGTAGAAGAACTGCTGAAGGTGACGTCGAACAAGACAGCACCAGGCTCATCTGGAATAGGCTGGGAGCTGCTCAAGTGGGGCTGGCCAACAGCTGGAGAGACACTGACATTCATCTTCAACGGGTGCATCGCCCTAGGTCACCATCCGCAGAGATGGAAACAGGCCATCGTAACAGTAATACCCAAGCTGGACAAACCTGACTACACTCACCCTAAAGCGCACCACCCCATATCCCTCCTTGAGAATATGAGCAAGCTCCTTGAGAAGGCGGTGGCACAACACCTCCAACATGACATTACAGACCTACAGATCATCCCCACCAACCAGTTTGGCGGAAGGATGCACTCGTCTTGCGCAGATGCAGGTCTTGCATTGGTCCATGACATCCAGGCGGCACATGACGCAGGCCTCAAGTGTGGAGCCCTACTATTTGACATCTGTGGGTTCTTCAACCATGTCAACCACGGCAGGCTGGAAGCTCTCGTAGGAAGCATGGGCTTCGCCCCTGAAGTCGTCAGGTGGGTCGGGTCCTTCCTCGAAGGGCGCAGAGTGCGCCTCCACTTCAACAACATCATGTCAGAGGAGCGAACGCAACTGGTCGGGGTACCGCAAGGCTCACCCATCTTGCTGGTCCTGTCAGTGGCATACACAGCACCACTCCTACACCGGATGAGGGAGTGGAACAATTCCTCCCTAGGTATGTACATAGACGATGGCATCATTTTTGCATGTGCAGACCAGTGGTCAGATGTGTCCATGCTCCTGAGGGCCCATTACACGGTTTGTGAGGACTGGCTGACACGAGCAGGACTAGCCATAGAACCAGACAAGACAGAACTCATCTTCTTCCAGTGCCTGTGTGAGAGGAACCAGCCACCCCCCCCACATGCCTCATGCTCCCCAATAGGGCCAACAATACCTACTACGTCGCTCAACCGGTTGAGACTCTGTGCTACCTTGGGTTCTTCCTCCACAAACACCTCAACTGGGAGCCTCACGTCCAGATCATGTGTACTTGGACCCGAGCATTGATTAAAGCCCTGCAAGTGCTGGGAAACTCCATCCGAGGCCTCTCCATGGCAAACTGGAGACTGGTGCTCAACGCGGTATGTCTCCCTGTCCTCTCATACGGGTGTCAACTCTGGTTCCAGACAGGTACCAAGAAGCTTGTAAACATGTTGCAACGAGTACAGAACGAATGCGTTAAGGTAATCACTGGGGCCTTCTGCACAGCCCCGCAGGAAGCCCTCCTTCAACTCATGAAGATACTCCCCATGAGGCACTACCTCAAGAAACTGACCCACACAACTGCACTCTGCCTCTACAGATTACCACAGGCCTCACAGCTCCTCTGTCATCTCGGACCAGAGTGGCATGTCCCGAATCAGGAAGACCTCCCCCTAGCGGTCCCTGCAAGTCGGACAGGCCCCAGTCATGCTAGGCGTCGCCCCATGGTACTTGAAGCACTTGCTGCGAGGGTCCCGGCAAGTGGCCCCCATGTTAACGTTGTCGCGGTGCCCCCCTGGGAAGTCCCCATCTGGGCAACCCACCTATCCTTCATGGGGGTCATCCCCACCCTAGCAAGAAAGGAATGGACGTGGGACCTTACCCGCAGCTTTGAGGGCATGAGCCTGGCAGTAATACATGTCGCTGCCAAAGTTTCCAGCGAAGGTAGGGCAGATGGGCAAGAAGTGGGAGGCGCAGCAGCCTCCTTCTCCGTCGGTGGATCAGTGCTTACTAACCTGTCCTGGACATATGGGAAGGGACTCATACAATTTGATGCAGACGCGTTTGGCATAGCGAAGACAGCAGAAAGCCTAGCGATGTACTACACTGAAGGACTCCCCCCCAGACAATGTTTTCATCCTGTGCCCAAGTGCACTGGCCCTTCAAGCAGTCAAGAATCCACGGTCTAAGACAGCTCATGCTCACGCTCTCATGTTCCATCAGTCACTGACCACCCTCTGCCTTCACCACAGGAACACAAGGTACTTCCTTGTTTGGACCCCGGTTGACGAAGAGCTGGAGGGGCAACGAGTTGCACAGGAAATGGCTGTGGAGGCATGCCGGCGGGACCCACCGGAGGGGCTAGATAGCATCCAGTCTGCCGCCTTCCAGAAGGACAGAGCGCGCGCACGGGCTTACCTCAACTGGGAGCTCGAATGGCACGGAGAATGGGCCAAGCACCAACTCCACCTCAATGCCACAGGCATCTCCTCGGAGGGTGCAGCATACACCCACGCCATTAGGCGACCACCGGATGGGAAGAACCATCTGCTCTGGTCAGCAGTGGTCAAAAAGAAGAAGAATGGTAGCGGCCAGAAGACAAAGATCCCACTTTACTCGTGCCACACCACATCCACAGCACTACAACTTGCTGTTGACCACGCCTTCACAGGCACATACGTCAGGAGGTTCCATCCCAGCGACCCGGAGGAGGCTGCACACTGCCCCTGCGGGAACCCTACCCGCTCTACTCAGCACCTCATCTACCAGTGTCCCCACTACGGAGGGCACCGCATCACTTCGTCCATCCTCTCATATGGGCGCACCACACATTACCGACAACTCTACACCTCGACCAAAGGGGCTCACAAATTACTGACATTCCTACAGGAAAGTGGCGCCGCATCCAAGCCGGAGACAGGTCCAGTGGCAGAGGTGCCTCCAGCACCTGATTAAGGAAAACAACACACGGGTTTGTGGCTGAACCACCCCCACCACAAGATATATGGAAATTTTGACATCTGACGTCCTGCTTTAACATCATCTTAGCCTTGAACTCGATACCAAGGCACTACCAAAAGGAGGCCTGTTCTTAGTTACATCTTCTCCCCCATTTCCCCATAAAGGGGGGCACATAATATATACACGCTTCATAAACATAGCCCTGGCTGCAACTGGTCTTTGTCCCCAACTTGTACCCCGGAATATAAACCGATTCAAAAAAAAAAAAAAAAGCACCATTTATCATGTTTGGCACTGGCCAAAAAATTTAAATTGTTTTTGAATTGTTTGGTCCTGCAAAATGACCATTTAGCACACTTTGTTGCATCTGACTGCACCATCAAAAGTAAAAATGTGTCCATACCCATTGATCTTTGTCATTGGGCTTGACTGCATTGCTGAGACATGACTGTGGCCCCCACATTTCATGAGAAGCTTATGTCATTGTCTAATGAAAGAACAAACTTATTCTTACATACTATGCATTCAAGCTATGTCCAGTACAACATACCAACACCTGAGTCTGTCAATTCCCCCACAGGCTGATTGAACAAATCTATTGACCCACTGGATTTAGGGTAAAGGCAAAGATGGAAATACTTGTAGCCACCAAAAAAAGTGTTGTGTGACAATATTTCCCACAGTCTGTGGCTCACCTTGATTTCTCACCAAACCAATTTCTCAACAGTTTTCAATAAACAATGGAAATAAAATTGATAAACATGTTTGAGACAACATTAATAGGAGGTATAAAAAAACCAAAATGTGGTATTCAAAACAGCCTCAACATGGTTTCCCATCTTTCAAATGTGGCCATCAATCTGTTCCCTTGGCAACTGCTCCCAGGCAACAATAACAGCTGCTCAAAGTTGCTCAACAGTGCTCAAGTGATGTGTAAGATGGCAGAGAATGCTTTTTAAGGTCAAGCCAGACAGGTTCTATCAGGTTAAGGTCTGGGGATGATGCAGGGTGTTTGAAAAGTAAGATCTTGTTTTCAAAGAGCCATTTCATTGTTGACTTGCTGTGGTGGCTTGCTGCATTGCCTTGCTGAAAGTAAACCATTTGCCTCTTGTGGTTCATCTGCATGTGAAATGCCTTGAGAACTGGTTTGAGAACTTGATCTTGATAGCACATTGAGTCCATGACACCACCTGTGCCTCCTGGGTACTCCAGCACAACCAAAGGGCCTTTTCACCCTTCTACAGTGCAGCCCCACACTGTGACCTGCACTGAGGACTGCTTCAAGGTTGGCACTAGACACTCATCAAGTAAAACCTCATCTACACACCATGCAACATATACACAGCCTTGTGTGTCACCTAGGTATATATAGCACTCATCTGAAAAGATAACCTTCCTCCAATCTTGAAATTCCATGTCCTTGTTTCACCTTGCCTAAGCCAGCTGTGTTCATTTTTGCATCTTTGTGAGGTAAGGAATCTTCCTAGCCACCCAATGATGGTATCCTCCATCTGTCAGGACACACTGAACAGTTGTTGTCAAGATTGTTGAAATGTAATAAGTACATATGTATCTTATCTATAGCAGTTATGACATTACAAGTAGTATACATACATATGATTACCATATTAGGGTACACCATCATGCACAAAAGTGGGTGCAACCCCAATTTGGAGAGCACAACTCTTATCAGCATCACATGTGGTGATACTGAAGGGTTCTGGGGTGTTTCACATC
Organism: Lactarius quietus; assembly: GCA_015025155.1. NCBI lineage: Eukaryota > Fungi > Basidiomycota > Agaricomycetes > Russulales > Russulaceae > Lactarius > Lactarius quietus. The sequence continues at coordinate 45,565 of WITN01000537.1, forward strand.
AGGCATCACTGAAAACATGATATTGTGGACACTTGTAGTCAGCACTTATTGTCAAACAGACATGGTGTGACCATAGGGACCAGTTTTCCTATATATAGTGTTACGATCAGACCCCGCTCGACCTGCCACAACCGTCAAGCAGTGCACGTGTCTCCACAAGCATTGGGAGAACTGCTATGATTACCTGGAAGCGCATACCTGGGAATCACGTGCTCAGAAAGACATCGAAAAAGAAGCTGCTGTACATGCTCTCGTAGCGGCAGAAGACAACAGCTACATAACAGAAGATGAAGCGTGCAAAGTCCGCCAGCTAGTAAGTGGTATGATCTGCTACGGTCCACCCCCAGCTGCTGGCAGGAGTGTTGTTACAGGAAGGATGAGGGTCACGTGACATGGTCATGTGACGACAGTCCTGGGTCACAGCATGTATCTGACCTAACCCATAAGCGAGGGGACCTCGAAGGTAGCCAGTGGAACTTGGCAGAATTCAGTTGTGTCCCGAAGATGACCAACTACGAACAGAGATTATGGAAGCAGTGGTGTAAGACCATCGTAGGCTTGATGTTGGATGGTTTCCAGCGGGCCATGGTTTGATCCCCTTTTGGGTATGTGTTCAAGATGGATTAGTCTAGGAAGCGCCTGTGTTAGTGCTGAGCCATTGCTTACTGACACATACTTATGGCTTACTGATGTGGATGACATTTCCCCACCTATGCTTACTGATTGCTTAGTGTTGCTTATTCGTGCACTTACTCATGCTTTCTCATTTGCATATTGATGTGTGAGTCATCTTACTCATACTATATGTGTCGCCTTTGTGGCTTGATGGACAATTACTATATATACTGTACAAGCTTCGCTATGAGTCGTTAGCTTAGTTGTCTTGAAATCCACCTGTATTCCTCTCAGGAAGTTCAGACAGTCTTATAGCAGAGTCATTGGTCAGTGTGACTATTCTTGTTGCCAACCTGTGTGTTAGGCATTGTCACCTTGATCCAGTTCATCAAGCTAGGTGGTATTAGGGAGACCTTATTGGTCATTCACCCCTTTCAAGTCATTTACTAAGTTCAGAAGCTGTGCACTTTGCTTAGTGTTGAAGCAAGGAAGTCCTATTGGATCCAAGTCGGATCAACGTCAAGTGGAGACATTACATATAGGGGAGTAGAGCCCCTCTGAATATACAAGTCACTTCACTCTGTGCACACTTGAGCTACTCTCTACAACTCTATACAAATGCCTCTACACCTTCACAAAGGTGAGACTCCATAAACCTCAGTTTCTGCAGAACAAAGATGTCTGCTGTTGCTTGGTTCCTAAGTTCTCAGAAACCTATTCAATGGTTTTTTGGGCATTTTGTATGATTTTGATCTGACTTGATTGCTCAGCTTTGTTGGACAGCCAGAGCCTCATTTTCTTGCAGTGAAACCCATGTCTTCAAAGTGCTTGCAGATGTGTTGTGCCATTTGTGGATTGACATGTTGCACAGCAACCAGCATAGCTAACAGATTTATGGAGTCTCACCCTTGTGAAGGTATAGAGACCTTGTGTAGAGTTTATAGATTGCATAGCTCAAGTGTGCACAGAGTGAAGCAACTTGTATTGTGAGGGGGTCTTCTCCCCTCATATGTAGGAAAACTGGTCCCTATGGTCACACCATGTCTGTTTGTACAAAAGTGATGGGCAAAGGTGTCCTCAATATCATGAGTGACACTTGATGTGAAACACCCCAGAACTCTTCAGTATCATCACATGTGACCCTGATAAGAGTTGCACCTTCCAGATAGGAGTTGCACCCACTTTTGTGCATAACAGCATACCCTAATATGGTAAACATATGTACATATACTACTGTAATGTTGTAACTGCTATAGATAAGATATGTATGTACTTATTACATTTCAACATCTACAAATAAAATAATTAAATTTAATCTATAAATTAAAGTGAATTATTCAGATAAGCATATTTTATTAGTAAATTGACTATAGTTATCTTCATTAAAATGTTGTACTTTTTTAAAATTGCTAATTTAGATTTAAATATTCTAAATTAATATAAATAATATTTGCCAAAAACTGGAATTGAACTCCTTGTGCTCAGCTTCAGTCACATTTCCTGTAGCATTTGCATAGCCCACAATTCAGTTTTTCATAGGAGTGTCAACATGGGGTTGAAAAGGGTTCTTCTTGGGCAGGAAAATGCAGATGAGGGTGTGGTTTTGGTGGTTACAAATGACAACAATGATTCAACAAATGCAAATGTGTCAATGTGTCTTATGTAAACCACATCAACAAAATAAGTCAAGAATCGTGGCACTTGCCGATGGCAAAATGGTTGCCTGGCATTCCACTTGCTTGTAACTGGGCTGGAAGCGTCAATGTCCAATTGTGCCAATTTGCAAGCCACTCACAATTGGCGCATATCATTGTGGGGACTTGTATTTTATGGTTAAATTTCATGACTGTATTACAAGTGATTGTAAAATTGAATAGTTATTGCAACAAAGCTTGTGAGTAACCTTAACTATTGTATATAAATTGCAAGTGCTTGCAAAGCTCTTGTAATTCCTGTGGCACAAACACTTGTAAGGACCAGTAGTACTAGTTATTGGTTTTTTTTTTTTTTTTTTAAAACGAGGGACACCAACCACATCCACATAATGTTGTGGTACAAGCAAGGCCAGCGACAAGCTGGACTTGAAGATATCAGACTAACCTGAACAATTCCACGATGCAGTCAACCTTCACGCGGTGTGTACTGGCAAAGGATGCTACTTGCAGGCACGATCCTCACAGCCCCTGACGGTGCAAACTCCTAGTATACAAGGTGCGTTTGCAAGCGTCGACTATGTGCTGTCTGGCTAATTGCTCGTACCTGCAGACTGACGAGCTCCACACGCTCATCAACACCACTGTCCAAATAGCCAACGCCGCAGAAACAGATCTAGATAGATGTCTCTCCTATATCTTCCCCAAGTCCTTCATGCAGCACACCGCTGCATCACCAACACAGCCTGCCCCGATGCTCTCGTTGTTCCTCCCCTAAGCGCATGACCTTGCGCACGTCAAAACAGCTCATCTGGAGAACCAGGTGAGCGTTACGACCAGTTGTGCCGTGTGTGAGGTATAGCGTGCACAGGGCACTCCAGCAAACAAGTAGTGAATCACGATTGTGGTGTCCCCAACATCTGGCAACCACGCTGGCAGCACCCCGCACTTGGGCGTATTATATCCTCCACACTGAAATATTGACTGTCCTCAGTCATCGGTGCCGTTTGCTTGTAATTAGTGCGGCTGCAACTTGACTTGGGCTATAAAATGTTTGCTCAATAACTAAGGAATGATTGATCGAATCTCTTAGAGTTGGCAGAGGATCCCTCGACTTCTGACATTTTCTATCCCCACAAATATTTTCATATTTTTAACTATTTTATTCATTGCAGGACTCCAAATAAGTCGATTTTGGGGTCAAAATGCCTCAAAATCGACTTATTTGGAGTCCTGCAATGAATAAAATAGTTAAAAATATGAAAATATTTGTGGGGATAGAAAATGTCAGAAGTCGAGGGATCCTCTGCCAACTCTAAGAGATTCGATCAATCATTCCTTAGTTATTGAGCAAACATTTTATAGCCCAAGTCAAGTCACAGCCGCACTACTTGTAATGAGATGGTAGCCCTGCCAAGCAAGACTCCCAACCATGGTACTTAGCCTGGTATTGCTGGTCTTGCATATGCCTTCAGGAAATACGACGTCGCTTTTGTCATGCACCTATTGGCGAGGCCTGGAACTGTAGCTTTCAATGCCTAAGACCAATCTGAATGCTTTCACTAGCCGGCGAAGTCCATGTGCTTCTAGAACTGCTGCCAGCGTACTTGTGCAGTGATACTCCTGGATGTGTGTCATCCTGGGAAAAGTCGATCTGCGTGTACCTTGCACGTTGCTGCTGGTCCCACAAACGCTGTCGTGACTGTCATATGCTATCACCGAGCGTTCAGCATGCCGCGGAGGTCCGTGTGAAAGTGTAGCCACCACGGAACCCTTGTAGTCGCACTGGGGGTAGGCCAACCAAATTGCCTTGTATGCAGTTGTGCATCCTTTCGCAGAATCTATGACTGCTGCTGTCACCGCAAAACATAATCCATCAGCCGTCAGTGAAGTAAAAACATCCACAGGATGGTGGCGTGGTCACTAGCACATACCTGCTCTGCTGCTGTGCATGTTGAAGTGGGTCGCCGATTTCGGGAGTTGCCACTGCCACGCACATTGCTGCGGTATCCGAAAACGCTGTCAGGGATGTGATATTGTCTTGAGAGTATGCCTGGTTGGCATGAAGACCTGCACGTTTATGGCTCGCTCGTGGCTGGGTCCACCAGCTGAGAAGTCTTCTACTGCAGTACCTGCCATTGGACTGGAAAGGTAACCCTCGCGCATGTCACTGCATGGGTTGTAAACGACCCTGGGGCCCACTAAGAATGCAATAGTCATTTTTGGTGGCCACTAAAGCCCGCACGCTGCTGGTATCATCGTGGTGAAGGCAGGCACATTTGAGAGCTGTGCCGCACTGTATCAAGGGATAGAGGTCGCACACAAAGTCGAAGCAAACACTGACAGCTCAGGGACCTCAGGCATAATGACAGATGGCCGAGGGTGAGCTGTGTCGAATGAGTCCAAAGTAGCGGCACATTGTGTGGTTAAAGGAGAGGTGAGGGATCTCAGAGCACAGTCTTGTTGTACACGGACCAGTCGAGCCCGCGCACACGCATGAGCCAGACAGAGCCACCGTCCTGCTGTGGTAGTAGTCAGTGTTGAAAGAACAGATGGGGTGCTGGAAGTGGTCAGAATAGTCGAAGTGGTGGACAACTTCGAAGGTGTCGACAGAGAGGAAGACATCAACAGAGGGGAAGATACCGAAGAGGAGGCAACTTTGTCAAAAGGAATAAGTCAACTTATTTGACAAGCATGCTAAATATAAGAGAGTTAACAGTTTAATACATATGGGTCATTTGGTGTAGTGGTGTGCTTTACTGATAAGTGCTATTATAAGGTCCTGTGTTCGAATCCGTACTGATGCAGAATATATACCTCAGATCAGATCAGATGTAACTAGATGATGATGTAATAAGAGATGACAATGACAGATATAGAACATGCTGATAAGAAATGTGAAACATGATCAGAAAAAGTAAGACATCATTAGTGGGCTCAATTCCCTGTTCAAATCAAGTTATTTTATTATATATAACCTCTTATATTTTGCAACAATAACAACAATTGCAATATATTGAATTGATTGACAGAATTCTAATTTACGCGCAAAATTATAACTATTTAAAAAATGGTAACCCATCATAAGCGATCGCAATATCTACTTGGATTGGGCTGTTTCAGCCATTTGTGATCGATCATAAACGATTCTATTTCTTAACTTATTTTGCTGATGCAACACTTATTATGATAACTATGAGTATGAAGGTGGATGAAAGGGATGGTTATGAGAGATGAGAGCATGCTGCATGCATGGAATGTCTGCAGCAGTGCACCTATCATGGGTGTTCTTGTCCCTTATCTAACCCTTACCCTTTGTCATTGTTGGCTTCATCCATTCCTCCTTTGTGGTCCACCTTGTCACTGTCACCAGAAAAATTAGAGTAGTTTGTTCCCAGCCAGCACATCACAGTCATTGCACACCAACTTGAATGTATGTAGGCACATCTCAGCTCAGTGGTATAGTGCTAAGTGCTCTTAAATGCCTTCTCTGTACATGCATATGCCTCCTTGAACCCTCCTTCATGACAAGCTGCAGGGCTCAGGCATGAGGTTATGCATGAGGGTATAACATATGTCACAAAATTGGGAAAGGGGTTTATGATATATTATAATTATGTAATTTGATTTAACCAAATTTGGGCATTATGATTATTATAAACAAGTCCTGGATTTCTGACAACCGGTGTTATAACCCGGATTTTAATGTCTATTACAAGCACATCTTAAGATTCATGATAATCAGGATCTACGAATCTATGAGTGTGATATTAATCCTGCCTGTAATCGAACAAATAATCCAATTATCAGTTGGAGTTAATATTATCATATCACTGAGGCATTACAACCCACTGTTGTGATTATCTATTGCTATTGCATCTTATTATTCCTTATCATCCTATTTCAGATCTTATCATTCCTTTTTGTCCTATCTCAGATCTTTTTGTTCCTTATCATCCTTTCTCAGATCTTATCACTATCCGTCATCTACTTTATCACTTGCTCTTCATTATCATACCCTATTTACTAATTTACGTACATTATAAACCATACTACAGCAGATTCGAACCCACGACCCGATTACAAGCGCATGCATAGGCATGGTATACAAAACAGACCATTAAGCCAACTGGCCAACAGTACTCAACCTAATAGCTACTATATATGGAGTAAGTGTTAAACTTGAAACCTGCCACTTTTGAGCAAAGGGCTTCAATGTAACAGAGCGCAGTTAGACAAACCCTACATGACATTTGTGATTGACGCAAAACCTCATGCACAAAAGTCTTCAGCAGACTGGCATTGACTCAAGCATGATCGGCAGAAGAAAGATCAGTGAGCATTGCCACCCGAGACAGGTCAAGAGGGTTCTTCTCATGTATGATACCCTCAAGACAATTGCAGGATTTTTAATCCAGAACAAAACATTGCCTGTACTAATATTATGATAGCTGAGCCTTTGAATTGCCACTCCTTGTCTTCCGACTCCCCGCACTCATGGCCCGTACGCCTTTAGAAACCCTCTTTGTCACAGCAGTGTCTGTGGGAGTGTTAACTGCCTCCTCATGTTGCTCTGACGGATGGGCGTTGGCTTGAGCTGGGGGAGCGGGTTCAGCTTCAACAGCAGCTAATGGAGACCGAGTAAGCTGAACCTGGGGAATTGCAGGGGCACAGAGTGACTGCCCAACATCTATATTGACCATCATGCATCTGATGAGGTTGTCAATGTCATTGGGACCTTGCTGGGAGGTCAGAGTAGAATTTGCGGATGTTGAGGCGACAGATTTTGCAGGGAAAATCCTGTGGTCGTACCAAGATAGAAGAAATGAAATATACTGAGGAGGGAATTGCAGGATTGCCTGCTTGTAGTCCTGAAAGCGCTCTCTCCAGCTGACATTGCTCGGGCCCTTTGACTTCTCAGAAAAGACTTGATTGGGTCCACAAACAAATGTAAGCTTTGGGTCATCCAATTCAGCAGGAAATGGCAAAGCACAACAATAAATGTGACATATGATTGTGGCCGCAAGAGCGATCATACCTGGTGTCATCTTTGTTATCCCCCAGAGACTGGCCCTTGGTGCACACCTCCCTGCAGGGTCACTGCCCAGCAATGAGACACGATGTAGAATAGTCTTCAGGAACTTCTCTTTAGTTAGTAATGCATTGTATAGTCAGGTAGGTAGGACTCACCTTTGGAAGCTCCTCGACTGCAAATGCATTCGTGTTCTCGCAATCTCTGTTAGGGAAGAGCATTGCTGGCCACCTTGGATACTTTTCCAAGGGCCTACAAGTGTCAGTGAGGAGCTCCTGAAGCTCTGGGATATTGGCGTGGTCAAACTGGCTGCGAAAATACACCGGACTAAGGTTGAAGATTTTGCTGGCAATGAGGCGTGCGGTGTGAACTGTATTGGCGTGCTCTTGCTTTACTTGTTGTGGAAACTGCAAGAAGCAGTTAGTAACAGAAATACAGAGTAACAGAAATACAGAGTTGAAACGGCTTACAATCTTTTTGAAGGAAGTCTGCCGCCTTGGATCTGCAAGGGCCTCCTGGAGATGCAAGGGGAGAGAGCTGTATAACTCAGCCGTGATAGCGAGCTCCTCTGTGTGCTTAGTGCGATAGCGTTTGGGGTTGAGAGGGTCCAAACCAGAAGGGCAATCACGCTCGAAGACTGGGTCATCAACCCAAAGTTCGAACGTGAAAGAGAACCGCCCTCTGGCAAGCATGATCTCCTTGTCTTTGCCACTCAGCATTGATCTGCGGCCCTTCTTCATATGGACAGACTTTGTGGACTTCGAGGCATTGTACTTAGTCTGTAGTGCCTTGTACCTATGAAATAGACTCTGATATTTGAGCTGGGCATCCTTGAGGGCCTGTGGGCAATGTACAAATTGTAAGTAATCATGCCACAAGAAAGGGAGAGAGAATGCACCTTACGCAGCTCAGAAGTATCTAACTGCACATTTGATAGGACTGGCATCTCCTGTGGGTCATAATGTGAGCTAGAGTCTGAATCTCCCCCATCGGCACCGAGGTCAATGTCTTCAGCATCCGACATGAAAGTAGAGAGGCGTACAATGAGGAGACAGGGAGATTACGGGTGGGGTGGGTTCTGATTATAATGGTTCTAATGAGCTGCCAGTGTCCAATCAAAATGATATCGATTACTCACCATTTACACATGAAAACAGCTCCATTGGAGCACTGATAACCCACGAGGCAGGGGTGGTAACTGTAACACGTCAAGGATATACACAAAGCAGTCCCATCACCAGGGATTTAGTCAAGACATGGTCAAACAATAAGCAAAGGATTGGTACTTACGTTCGTATGGACGTTGGAACTCATAGCATGCAAGTTCACATGGTAAGAATTATGATATTAAGTTGCAGCGCTTAGTTGTACACATTGAAGGAAAAAAAACACGACTTACTTGGCTGTGTGGAAATGAATGCCCATATCACCTGTATCCTGTTTTGGAATGCAGTAATCTTCTGGTCGGACCTGTCAGGTGCGCCCTTTCACTGATTCTTTGTCGCCGTTCTTACACGACTTACCACGCAGCAGACACGCTGTTCGAGTATGGCCAAAGGAGTACGTGCATCGTGTCCGTCAGGCTATGGTGGAGGATATTAGCCGGCTGGAGGATGACAAGGAGAGGGTGTCTGCCATCTGGTCGATGTAGATGGCACTCCGGCGCTTGGAGAAGGAGCCGTACTTCATTAGTTGCTTGTAGAGTTCACCCTTGCCAGCAATTAAAACTCCACGCTTCTCGTTGTGGAAATAGCCATAGAGACGGAGCATGTTGGGATGTCAGAGGTTCTGTTGGATCTTGATTTTGCGACGGATCTGCTTCTTGATTTCAAATCCACCATTGTACTTACCAATATCAAGTTCAGCTTTGGTGAGAAGCTTCTGTGTCGAGGATGGTGCGGCAGTTTTCTGGGACGTGGTTGCAGGTTGCTTCGTGGCAGATTGGGTGGTATTTCTGGGCTTGGATTTCGCAGAGGGTTTCAGTTTAGGATCGGGGAAGGGGTGAGGAGCAGCAAATTTAGTGAGACGTTTGGAGACACTGGTTTGGCTGATTGTCTTTTGGAGAGGTCGTGTTGGCTTTGTTGTGCCATTCTGTTTCACGGAAATCTCGAGAGCAGCAATTTGGCATGTCACAGAGCCAACGGAAGCCATTGCCATCGAATTGAGAACAAGAACTGAAATGTGCAAGATTCCTATACCCTGGTAAATAGTCTGTGAAAACATCTTGTTGTGTTACAAAAGAGAAAAAACGTCAATCAAACTGAGAAAATATCGTTACAGCGAAGGAAGAGATCCCCAGTGTGATCAGCGACATCCATGATATAAAAATCCCCCTCCTTACTGAAGTCCTTGATCAGAGGCACGCCACATATGATGCTTCTAGAGAAGACGAACTCTGTTGCACGGCGAGTGCAAACACGGTGACATCCCAATTCCAGGTCCTTGGGCCATTGTGAACCTATGGGTGCGTCAAGTGGCTGAATAAGGCAAACAGTATATGTGCTGTGGGCAACAGAAACGGAAAAGATAAGGAGTTGAACAAAAAAATGCCCCTGCATAGCATGAATGATTATGCCATCGCGTCGTTCAGCACCATGGAAGCATGGGCTGCAGTACAGAATGTCGATATATTGCTTTTGATCGACTTTAGATTCGTAGACAACCTTGACAGATCGATACTCAGTAATCTAAACAACATTTAATTGAGGGGGGGTGGGGGCACGGGAGAGATCTGGGCGTAGGACTTACATTGTCTTCAGGACTAAATACAATGGCTTGAGGTAATTGTACGCCAAAGGCTTCTAGTTCAGATGTTAACCAAGAAGCAAGGTGTAGGTGAAAGTCATCCCCGAAAGAATTAAGTGGTGCTGTTGGTTGTTGCGAACGCAGGGATATGTGTCCATCCAATATTAATTTACCCCATAGTTCAGGGCCCTCAGGCTGTACCACACTGGGAGGGGTGGATAGAGTATCTTGATCGTCTACTGTTGTGGCACCTTCATTTGCTTCTCTAGCGATCTGTTCAAGCTCATCGATATGGCTGCGAATAAGGACCGACACAAATGTCATGTGCTCGAATCTTAAAATCTACAAAGTGTTCTGTGAGCTCAAATCCTATCCACAGAATAAGCATACCTATCCGGCAAAATTCTTGAAGTTTGTCCGCAATGTGTACGACTTCTTGAGGGGCCCATGGAGCTTCTTGTTGGGCTTTGTGTTGTAGTTGCGGGAGGCTCCTTTTGCTTCAATGTCGTCAAAGCTGTGCACAAGGGCGTGCATCTTTGGGAAGTTCCAATTTTTGGGCTCGTCATCGCCTTCTGTTGGGGCATTGGTCGAGGAGAGCTTGATGTACTCCTGAAGTACTAACGTGTTAGTTTATTGCTTAGTGAATGAAAGTAAATACCTCCATAAGGCTTGCAAACTTCCTTATTTCCTGTTGCCCTACGGTGATTGTGAGTTCCGTGTGTTCCTCAAAAGCAAGATAAAGGTCGACGATAGTGAAGCTGCGCACAGCGCGAAGCAACAGCCATCCAGCCTTATCGCTCTGTGGAATGATATTATGAGCGACAAAAACAAGAACCTGAAATTGGTGAGCCTAGTGGGGAAAGAGATGGTAAAAAGAAATATGCCTGCCTTCAATATATCCTCAAATTTCGTGCCGTCTGTAAAAGACATGGTCATGACTTCACCAAAATGGATCAAGCCACTCCAACGAGGTACGGCGTCGAACCTAAGTTCACGTAGCATTCGAAGATCAAATAAAGGTGGCAGAACTCACTGAGCGTCCACCTGTGCCGCTTCCTTGCGACCATAGCCATTTATGAGCTGCTTGAAGGCTCCCCAGAGGTGCCGACCAAACAGTCCGGTATTGTTGGAATGTAGTTGATCAAAGGAGACTGCATGGTGTACATCCGTGTATTGCAACTGCCAGAAAACATTCTTGAAACCCACATGAGTGTATTGAGATGGCGAGACAGGCTATTACACTTATGTTGACATTGCAGAGGCTATACTCAGAGAGCAGCTTCTCACGCTCCTGCGCACTCGAGAGCTCTCAGGCTTGGTGGACAAGTTCATGTGAGTGGGCAGTCATCCTGAGGGGCCACGTTTCTGTGAGGTTAGCAAGATCTTCTTGTTGGACAAGACACTTGGGACAGGGGAATTTCAATGTAGTTCCCTGAATCAGAGCCATCACACACCTTGACATTAATAGGAAACAGCAGTCACGTGAAAGAGTAAATGTACTGTTCCTCATAGTCTGAAGACAACATGGTAACGATGGGAAAAATCCATCGTTGAATGCTATCACTACACTCGAGCCAGCAGCCCATCTTCAAGTGCCCAACGATTGACTGGATGACCTGCAAAAATGATTCATGCCATACCATTCACTTGAAATTGACAAATTTGGGTTTGTTCCACTCTTTCGGATCTTCTTTCATCTAGAAAATACTTAGCAGCAGACTGATGTGGATAATGGGACATACGATTGGGAGCCATCCGATGACACACCCGCCACCAACACCATTGCCGTTTTGAATGCTTGCAGGGAGGTTGGCGCAGCGCGCAACAATGGGGTATCCCTGCACTGTCCTGAAACTTGAAAGCCTGGTCTTGTCAGCATATAATATGAGGCATAGAGGCTTCCCATCCTTGGGAATCTGGGACTGCAATGTTTTAATAGATTGAATCAGACACGAAAAAGTAATCATCATACTTGCACTTCCCAAAATGCGTCAGCCGAGCATGGTTCGTTGAATACATGGTGGGTAGTGTTGCCACGGCTCGGCTCAAATTGGCTGAGCCAGCCGAGCCAAGCCATTTTGAGCAGAGCCAAGCCGATCAATTGGCTCATGACCAAAACTGGCCCGGCTATGGCTCACAAGTTGGCTGAGCTGGGCTCAGCTGGCTGAGCCATCGCCCAATTCGGTCACGACCGATTGGGCAGGTGGCTGAGTCGGGGACTCAGGGCTTGCTGGCCAGTGAGAGTCTGACACGCTGTTCGAATAAGTCAACCGAGCCAGGAACGAGCTGGCTCAGCCTCTGAGTCAAGGAGGCCACACTGGCCAGTCAATCTAAGTTGGAGGAGCTGCCAGCTGCAGTGGCGGGGACAGGTGAATCCTCCTCCCTCATTTCCCTTCCCCCCTCGCCTCGCCCATCGCCCATCGCCCATCGCCCGCCACCCGTCGCGCCTGCGCCCCACCCCTGCTCGTCACCCCCGGACGCTGCGTTGCGCCGCGCAGGCAGACGTTCCGTCGGCACACAGTCACCGCACCATGTGCGCCACCTGCGTATCGACGGTTCGTCGTCTGCGCGCCGTCGCCCTTCCCCTCTCTCCTCTCTCCCCCATCGCCCATCTCGCGCCACCCGTCGGACATCCCACTTGGCCCCACCCCTGCTCGTCACCCTCGGACGTTGTGTCGCGCCGCGCAGGCAGACGTTCCGTCAGTATGCAGTCACCGCACCACGTGCGCCACCTGTGTATCGACGTTTCGTCGTCTGCGCACCGTCGCCCTTCCCCTCTCTCCTCTCTCCCCCATCGCCCATCGCCCGCCACCCGTCGCGTGCCCTACCCCTGCTCGTCACCCCCGGATGCTGCGTCGCGCTGCGCAGGCAGACGTTCCGTTGGTATGCAGTCACCGCACCATGTGCACCACCTGCGTATCGACTGTTCGTCGTCTGCGCGCCGTCGCCCTTCCCCTCTCCCTCCTCTCGCCCATCGCCCATCGCCCATCGCCCGCCACCCGTCGCGCCTGCGCCCCACCCCTGCTCGTCACCCCCGGACGCTGCGTTGCGCCGCGCAGGCAGACGTTCCGTCGGTACGCAGTCACCGCACCACGTGCGCTACCTGCGTATCGACGGTTCTCGTCTGCGCGCCGTCGCCCTTCCCCTCTCTCCTCTCTCCCCCATCGCCCATTGCCCGCCACCCGTCGCGCCTGCACCCCACCCCTGCTCGTCACCCCTGGACGCTGCGTCGCGCCGCACAGGCAGACATTCCGTCGGCACGCAGTCACCGCACCATGTGCGCTACCTGCGTATCGACGGTTCTCGTCTGCGCGCCGTCGCCCTTCTCCTCTCCCCCCTCTCCCCCATTGCCTCGTCACCTGCACCTCCCCCTCGTGCCCACGCTGACGGCTCTTCTCTGCCCGAGTGACGCGGGAGAGGGGAAGGAAGGACCCCGCTCGGATCCTTCCTCTCCCTCTCCCTCGCCGCCTCACCACTTCCTCCCTCCCTCTCGCTCTGACCGGTCTCCCCCACAGATGCTTCCCTCCCCGAGCGGCGTGGGAGAGGGGAAGGAAGGATCCCGCTCGGATCCCTCCTCTCCCTCTCCCTCAATGCTTGCCACTTCCTCCCCTGTGCCCTCCCCCTTTCTCATCGCTGTGCCCTTTGTGTATGTAGGTTTCAAGCATGCGAATATGTGGCTTGCGGATGTGCATGTGCACACATACCCACACGTTATGGGTGTACTTGTGGGCAATGAGAACGACCTCACGCAGGAACGATGGAGGTCTCCGAGGAGGATGATGATCAGTTTATAAACATGTAATAGTAGATAGTTTAATAAAGTACTCTAAACCAAGTATACGGAATACAAAATAAAGCACGGAATTGTGCTATTCGACACACATCGCGATCATCGAGTGAAGTGGCTGCATTCCCACGCTCTCGTCTCAGTTCCTTCCAAGTCTCGTCTTGCTTGATCTCTGTTGATCTCTGGTTAATCTTGGCTCATCCACTTGCTCTACTGCTCTAATTCTTTTTGTATCACACTCTACTCTATCTACCATGGCTGGATCTAGGAAGAGGGCTCCCTCTACCCCCAAAAGGACTCCAAAAAGGCCAAGGACTGCGAAAAATCAGGGTCAACAGCGTGACCTTCCTGGTGGGGCCTTGGAGATGTCCTTTCAGCTTGAAGGTAGGTCTTTGGTGACATAATATGTGCATGAGCTTATGCTGTGGTTAGTTCCACCACCAGATACCCTTCAGGCACCAGTTGCACCACGCCGTGTGCACTTTGAGCAGGATGGTTCATCTCCTGCTCCTGGTACCTCAGCTGGCCCCTCAGATCATCTTGGGCAAGAGGGGGATGTTTTTTCGGCCTCTACCCCTGTTCAGCATCCCAACCAGGTAAGTCTTTATTTTATTATCTTTTTATTCATTTAATTAACAAATTTAATGAAGGGAGACATTCACTCACCTCCGCGTGAGACATTTAACCTCAATGATGTATCAGGTGGCTCTCAGGAGGATGCCACTGATGCTGCAGTGGTGCCTGATGCTGGCCCAGCAACCCCAAGCCGCCGTCAGAGAAGAATTGCAAGACAGGCAAAAGCTGGCTCTAGGCGTGGCAAAGCTGCTGAAGATATTAGTAGGTTCTTTGTGGCTGATGATGCTGGGAAAAGGATGTGCAAGTTTTGCTTGTAGGCCTTTTTTATGATTTAACATTTAATAAACTAATAAATTTATAGGGATCTTAATGACAAGAATCCAGCTTCTGTTCACCATTACAGTGGTGGTACAGCTACAAGTAACTTGCGGTCCCACCTTCTCAGTAATCACTCTGCAGAGTGGGTTAGTGAGTGTAAAAGGCTGAATATTACACTGAGTGGCAAGGAAGGAGAAGAGGCCTTAGCACTTCACACAGGCCTTCCTCTCCAGCATCAAGCTAAGGCCTGCGCCCCATTCTCTCAAGATGCCTTTCTTGATGGACTGGTTCAATTTATTGTTGCAACTAATCAGGTTTATTTTTATTTTCAAATCCACTCATTTACTAATTATTATTTTTAGCCTCTTAGGATTGTGGAGAGGGAGGAGTTTAGACAGCTCTGTCTCATGCTTCGCCCTGAGCTCAGAGAGGTGGATATCCCTCATCGGACCACTATGCACAAGTGTATTATCCAGACAAGTGAGGAGGCACTTGCTAATTTGTCTCAGGACATTATTGTAAGGCTTGACTAAATTTTTGTGTGGAAAAGCTAACTTTTTATTTAGAAAACCAGTGTTGGACGGGTCTCTTTTACCACAGATCTGTGGTCTGACCCTGATCTTAAGTCTTACATGGCTGTTACAGCCCATTGGCTACAGCTGGTTCAGCTGCAAGGTGGTCAGAAGAAAATAACCCTTAGAGCTGACCTTATTGGATTTGTCAATGTTCC
>WITN01000538.1:0-60909 GCA_015025155.1 Lactarius quietus
CGATGGTGGAAGAGACGGTGAGGGGTAAGGGAATAAGGAGCGACAAAGTTGACAAGATGAGGGGACGAGATGAAGAAATACATGAGGTTCGGAAGTCCTAGCGTTCGGAACGGAGTGAAAACATGGGTTTTCTGACTCAACGGCCGAGCTGGCGTTACAGCGGCTTCCATGTCCTCTGGCTGTATTGTCTGGACATGACCGGTTTGTTCATTGATAACAAGTCGCGGTGGTGATACTTCTGTTTGGGTCGTCATGTAGCTGTATGGTATTCCTCTGATTGGTTCGGGGATCTGCAACTCAGCTGTCTGTGTGATTAGTGCGTCTATCTCTGGTGACTGCACTGCAATGTTCTCGGGTTCTTCTTCATTGCTAGGTTCTGTTGGCGCTCGTTCGCTGGTGACGCTTGACGCGGCTGGGGTTTGCGCTCGTAGTTGGAGCTCTGTTTGTGGTGGTTCTGACTCGAGGTCACAATCTTCTTGACCGTCTATAGGTCCTTGTTGGCTTATTGGCCTTGCTTCAGTCAACGGGATATTGATGTGTAGATCGTCGGCTGCTGGTCGCGTTGCTTCGAAGTAGTTGTTGGTGTTGCTCCACCTGAGCTCGACCCAGCAACAGCGTTCTGCGTTAAAGACTACGGGATGATACCTTTGCGCGGTAGCCGCTTCTGCGTAGTATCCTGTGTTGTTTTCGTCGGTTCTTCTTGTGTCTGGTACGTGTCGCCACCTGACTCGTCCTACTAGGTAGTGGGTGGGTGCGTCCCGTCCTCTTGATTCGATTCAATAGGGTTGGAAATCCCACCCATCTTTGGTGTTGATAGTCGCCACGGTGTTCGATGTAGAGGGGAGCTTGGTTTTAATGTTACGTGTGGGCAGCACGTGAGCCTGACTTAGGCAACGTAGGGATGAACGCGGTGACTTAGCAAATCCTCAAGCGTGTAGGCTGAGTAATCGTCTCAACGCTCAAAGGTGGAGTATAGATGTTCTGCCGAGATGCAAGCGCAGTTGTGTCGTCTGCCTAGCTTGCTTTCGCCTATCCACAGGCAGAGATGAGAGAGAAGCCAAGGCCTGGATATTCCAAGTTGTACAAGAAAACCAAGCTATCGACCACACCAGTCGATAGCTTCCTTATAAAGACTATGCCGGGGTCCGCCTTTGTCAGCGAGACCGCCACTACTACTAACACTACTAATTGACTATGTCATCGTACAGTCACCTCATTAGTCATCATACAGTATGTATTATGAATCATCAGTCATTGTCTTGGTAAGTATTCAGGAGCGACTTGTCATCCTGCTTACCATGATCGTTTACTCCGAGCGTAACATATTGTTCATTGAAGGAGCCGAGAACCCCGCCGATTTATTTACTAAGAATCTGGGACGCATAAAGTTTCTTAAATTTAGGGAACAACTAGGACTTGAGTTTTACTCATCCTAGATAGAGAACGAAATCGTTGCATAGATCTTGGAAGAGCCTGACATTCAGATGGCATACCTATGCATCTGAGTCAGACCCAATAATCTTAGAAGATGTGTCGAGTAATGCCTTTGCGTGGCACACTCACAAAGAAGTGGAAAAGATCGAGCTTTACCAAAAAGTTCAGCCTTAGTCCCAATCTTCTTCACGCGACTCTTTCTCTCTCAACACCGATGACATGATGAAGCTATAGGCTTCATGCGCAAAGTGAATCTTCGAGTAATACATGAATGATCCTTTGATTGCTGTCATCAAGTAGTTACTCTACTGTACTATATTACTTTTCTCAGTACATACACGGTATACTTAGCAAGGGGGAGTGTTGAAACGTAATAAGTACATACGTATCTTATCTATAGCAGTTACGACATTACAGTAGTATCGTACATATGATTACCATATTAGGGTACTCTGTTACGCACAAAGTGGGCGCAACTCCAATATGGAGGGCGCAAGTCTTATCAGTATCACACATGGTGATATTGAAGACTTCTGAGGTGTTTCACATCAGGCGTCACTGAAAACGCGATATTGTGGACACCTTTACTCATCACTTTTATGCAACGGACATGGTGGGACCATAGGGACTGGTTTTTCTATAAATGAGGGGAGTAGAGCCCCTCTAAGAATACAAGTCGTTCACTCTACGCACACTTGAGCACTCCTCTCTACAAACCTCTCTACTAGTCTCTATACCTTCACAAGGTGAGACTCCATAACACTGTTTGCTGCGCAACATGCACGTGGCCAAGACAAAAGTCGGTCAGCTGAAATTCCAATACAAATTCCAGATACAGCTGGGCGATATCGATATGATAGATATTTCTTACCTAATCAAGCCATGCATATCTGATGAAGAACAGTGTCGAAACCTCTCTGCAAACATGCGCGCGCTGTTGCGTTTGACACAAAAAGCTATGTCTCTTAACCGCTTCTCTTAACTGCAAAGACTAATATTGAATTAGGAAATTATACAGTGGCGATTTAATTTGTGTCCCAATGGACGCAAGCTCTGTATGCATGGGATGGCCAGATGAGATCCTCAGAGCCGCAGGGCGCCAACTTACAATCGAGCAAGGGATATGTTTATGAGACCTGGCCATGTGTAAGTCTTCCAGTCTTCTCAAAATGTCAAGTTCTCAGCAAGCTGGAGCCGGTAAGAAGCTCAGATTCTAGATACCGGACTCCATATCCTGCCAGACCAAGCCTGGCTGCCATGGAGGGCATTGACTCCGAGGGCCTGTTTTGCGGCAATGTATGCAGGGATCTGATACTGCTGGTATGTGGCCACGCTTTACCCATGCCCTCCAGACTGAACAAGCCTTCGTGCGCAAGGCATCGACTTGAAAGATTTCAGTCGGCACAGTCAGGCATGTGCAGGGTGTAGCTCTCGTCGGATGACAGTCACCAGGGAGACATCCTACTCCTTCAACATCTTCAACGTGTGCACACCACGCAGTTCCCGCACAATACTGTCTGCCCGACGACGCTCCGCACCGTCCTCACATCAGTCACAAGTTTGCAAGGTGTCTGCTCTCATCGAGTTTGCAAGGTGTCTGCTCCCGCTGCCCACCCTGATCCCACTCCTAACCGTGCCACTCGTTCTTCAGCTGCCGCTAACCATGTCGTGAACGGTGTCAAAGGGAAACTCTCTCTTCAAAGCAATGCAATGATTATTGACCCTCCCGATCATCTTCACGTCCGCATCCCTCGTCGTGTCAACGCCACTCCCGTAAACCTTCCTCGAGCTTCCTCCCTTGCCACTGCTACCTGACAGAGTGCCCCCATCCAAGTCAAGGACAAGTTCGGGATATTGCCAAGATGGCCTCTAACATACCTGTGCGTCTCTCTCTTGTCTTTCTCATTTATTCTGCTGACAGTGCTTGCAACTACAGATGCACCGTGTAACTCGCATGACACGCACAGCCGTCCTCAAAGACAAAAACGCCGATGCACGCTCTCGCATCATCACTTGCTCAAAACCCCCATCGTCATCCAACGCTAATGCTCAATCTGCTCTCACCAACTGCTCCACCGTATCCACTCTGTCCACTCATCCAAGGGCTGTCGTTGCCAAGGATTCACACCCAGAGGATCCTAATGTACAGGGCAAACACAAACGTTCTACCTTGGGCGAAGTCACCGTTAACAAGCCCAAGTCCCACACAAGTGTCGTAGACAAGGGCAAGGGCAAGGAGGATGCAGCTCCCATTCCACCAGGAAGTTTGCTGGTGTGGCCATGAAGAGCAAGCTCCCGACCACTACAGCCACTGCACCTGCCTCACGTCATGTTCGCAAGGTCTCTGCTCCCGCTGCCCACCCTGATCCTGCTCCTAAACCTGCCACTTGTTCTCCAGCAACCGTTAACCATGTCGTGAACGGCATTAAAGAAGGGAAACCCGCTCTCCAAGTCGATGCAATGGTCATCGACCTTCCCGACCTTCACGTCCCGCACCCTCCTTGTCATGTCAATGCCACTCCCGCGCCCCTCCTCGCTGTGTCAACGCCACTCCATAAACCTTCCTTGCACTTCCTCCCTTGCCACTGCTACCCAACAGAATGCCCCCATCCAGGTCCCGGACAAGTTTGGGATATTGCCAAGATGGCTTCTAACATACCCGTGCATCTCTCTCATCTCTCAAGTTCTTGTTTATTCTGCTGACAGTGCTTGCGACTACAGACGCACCGTGTAACTCACACGACATGCACAACCGTCACGGTCCTCAAAGACAAAAACACCAATACTCTCGCATCGTCACTCACTCAAAACCCCGTTGTCATCCAATGCTAATGCTCAATCCGCTCTCACCACCCGTTCCACCATATCTACTCTGTCCACTCGTCCCAACGGTGCCGAGTGGGAATACCCAGACAGTGAGGACGGTGAGGATCCTATGATGGTCAGTGAGTACATGAACGAAATCTTTGAGTACCTCAAGGTTGTCGAGGTACGTTTTCTTTTCCTCTTGTGTTGTTTGTGGCCTACTGAAGTGCCCACATTGAACAGCAAATCACTCTTCCCAACTCGAACTATATGAACAGCCAATAGGACCTCGCATGGAAGATGCGTGGTATCCTCACTGACTGGTTGATACAGGTCCATATGCACTTTTGCCTCCTCAAGACACTTTACCTTGCTGTGATTATGTGTGTGTTTCTTGCTGCCAAGGTTGAGGAGATCATGGCACCATCTACTGTCAACTTCCTGAACAACAAGATATATTTATTTACAGCTATGCAATCAAGACAGATCTTAGGCTTGCACCATTCTTGTACATACAGGTAAGACTACTCTGAGTGATCTTCACCATCAATACCAGATTTATTTACAGCTATGCAATCAAGACAGATCTTTGCACCATTCTTGTACATACAGGTAAGACTACTCTGAGTGATCTTCACCATCAATACCAGATTCCTCCAATGATAGTAAGGTGAGTCCTGGATGTCTTCTCAAGATGTGAACATGACCCTTGTAAGTCCAAATTCCAATAAGGCTAACTATTGCTGATGTTTCAAGCACATACAGGGTTGGTGCCCACTTTCCATACCACCTCCCAAATTTTTTACAACATTCTATCAATGGATGGTAGACAATAAGGGAGAGGTCAGTCTCAGCAACAGTATAAAAGGCTAGAGCCTCTCCAAATATTGGCTTATTCTTCTCCACCTCTAGGTCTGTCTCACCCATGCACTGATCTGTTGGCTGTAGCCCCTGTCCTAGCTGAGCCTCAAAGTACCTTGCAGTGTACATGAACAGGACTTTTTTGAGAGCTCAAAGAGCTGGCTGGTAAGGGTAACATGATTTGGAAGAGGGCACTTTCCCCATCTTTTAATCTCAAGGGTATTATCTGGCCCCACTCTCAGATAAGACCAAATTGCCTCTAACTGAGCCTTTAAATCATCATCTTCCCTTCTCTGTTTCTTTGTGATAGGGAACTCTCTGAATAGAATATCCCTCTGAACTTTGGCCTTAGATTCTGGGAATTTTGTGGGATAGATAAGATGCAATAGCCTAGCAGATTGTTTGTCTGTTTTATAAGAGGCCATATTCTTAAAGGGGGATTTTCTTGATCTGATACCATGCCCAATATCTCCAATGGCTTGCTCACATGTAGCTTGAGAGCCAAATCTGATAGTGCCATTATATGAAATGTGAAAGGGAATATGAATGAGCTGAAAGATGCATAGTCTGCATCGAGTAATTTTTGATGGATTGTCAGCAACATAAAGGCTTTCAAATCCTTTAAGAAAATCAACAATTTTATGATAAAGACCAGATAAGTCCTTCTCTGATCGAGGAACAGTTGTCATAGCATAGTCCACTATATTTGAGAACAAGGCAAAGTTCTTGACCACCTCTGGGTTAAACCCAAGCTCCCATGAAATAGGGACAATATACCAGTGGAGAAGGGCCATCCACTCATATATTTTAAATTGACTGTGTCGCTTTAAATATATATTCCTAATAGGCCCACAAAAGGATGAAGGTAGTGTTGCAATAGCACTTTCAGCCAATTCTCCAAGCTGAGAAGCTATATCCTGACTCATATAGACAATTTCTTCTGGAGAACTAATTGTAACCCATGTATCCCAGAAATGGGGCATACAGTTTTCATAAAAAAGATGAAAGGGGTCAAGTGGAAAAAAGAATGGGTGTGAAAAGGCAGGACTGGCTGCACAGACAGGAAGACCAGAGACACCAGTTTCTCGCACAATTATTGTACACTGTGCTTTGTTATCTTTCACAGCTTCAAGCCTTTCAATAGTTTTCCAGTAGTTTTCTAAAGTCCTAATGGGCAAGTTCATAATGTCAAAATCAGGACGATCACTATTAATCTCCTCCTTTTGAGGTGGGGAGAGGGGATAGTATTGAGGTTTAGCACCTATATGGAAAAATGGTAAGATAAAATGATACAATAGCATAATGTTGTATCATACCTCTGCCAAGACTAGGGCGTGCACCCCGCACCATACTAAAACGGCATCCATATAATGCCATATGCCCAGCCATTCTACTCAGCTTTGCAGAGCCAAGCATATCTCCAAGAACACCACAAAGATAGACCTTTAAAAGGAAGTATTTGCTTAAGAGTGCATCCCAAGTCCATACACCAACACTAAGCTGTGCAAGTTCCTCATAAAGGACATAAATGAATGACTCCACATTTCCAGGTGAAGAGGGCCCAGGAATAACAAGTGGTATGATGATATTAGCTGCTTTATACCGCAAGTTGGGGGGAAGGTTTAAAATTGTAACTATGAGAACCCATACATCAGACTGCTTCTTCATAGTCAACTGAGCACCATCCCCTGAGATAGTTATTGCAGTGTCAGTTTCATCTTGGAACAAATGCAATTCATTAAAATGATTGATATGATTAATTGAGTCAGCAAAATCTGAGTATTTGGTAGGAGAGCCATCAGGATTTGAGTTGTTCATAGCCATTTGCAGTTGCTTATGACGATATCACATATTATCTGCCATTTCTCTATTTCCATAAAATGACTGAATTGCAGGTGCAATAGGAGTATAAAGCATTTGTGCTCTTGGCTGATTCTTCTTGTCATAGTGTGGCTGTCCACAAGGCCCAATACGTCTATCACGTATATAGATGCAGGACTGAAGATCTTTGTACTCTCCAGTAAAGGCCATACAACTTTTAGGACACATGTCCACCAGCCTAGATGATAATCCTGTAACCTCTATGGCAAGCTTTCGCACCATATATAAGCTAAGGATTTCACAGCCTGTAGCCTTCTGCAGGACTTGTGCATGAAGATGGTAAGCCTTAACTGTACCACGGGAATCAACCCATGTTATATAGTGCTTTAAAGACAGTTCCTCATCTGAGGTGAGTTGCCGACCTCTAAGGTCATGAAAGGGTGGATTATTTGGGGCTGTATACCCTGATAACAGCTGCTCCCGAAGTCTTTGAACAACATATGGTAAGTCAGTTGCACTAGCAGCAACAGTGTTGCTCTGATCCAGATTAACACTATCTGGATCACTCTCCAGCAAGGAGCTAAGGGTAAAAGTGCTTTGGTGCTCTTTGGAATGTGGCATCAAAGAGGGATGAGGGAGATTTGAGGAAGAATCATCATCAGAGTCAAAGTCTTCCTCTGAGGAGGTAAAGTCAGCCTCAGATAATATTGGTTGCTGATCTGGTTCAGTGTCAGATATATTGGGGTCCATCCCCAGCCAATCAAGATCAGGATCACAATCAACAGAGGGACCTGATGCCATCAAAGCATCAACATCTGTATCAACATTAGCTGGATCATAAAAATCATCCAAGGCTACACAGCAGTAAGCATAAATAATTGACCTACTTCACATTCAAATAGCACTTACCAAGCTCAATAGCTTCCTCTTGATCAAGCTGCCCACTGGAAGAAGCCTCGGAGTGGATGTGGGCTGGGTGATTCACATAAGTGAGTGCCGCTTTAGCTTAAATAATAATAATAATAAAATAATTAAGTATAAGTCAATGACTTTTGAAACGGCAAAGTATGCACCTTCTGCACCCTCCAGGCAAGATCCATCAGGATCGGATGCCATATCAGGCATGCTATGACCCCCATAAATGCTAGCAAGAAGTTTCACTGTCTCGTCAATCCGTGATTGCACGAAAATGAGGAGATCAGTATTCGAAGATGACATTGTCTGAAGAGTGTGCTTGTCTTGCTTCAGGTGAGCCTCAATCGTACGCTTAGTAAGAAATTTCGATGCCCCATAGCACTTGGAGCACACGCATTTGGGTCTTGAAGCGGTTGTCAGCATGATGCATTCGCAGAATCAACGAGAGTAGAGTAGAGATGAATAGGAGCACGCACCGGCGGTGGTGTGGCTGGCTGTGTGAACTGCACGTGATCTACTCAAATTTAATTGACGTGTCGAATAGCCGACTAGCTTGCCTCTTTCTTTCGTACCGCATACTGCGTACCGTGTTTTTTTCATACCACGTACATCTCCCCTCCTCTTCTACTCATGCTGGGCGGTGATTTTGATGGCTATGACAGCTTTGACGGGGCTAGTACTCTCTCACAATCCCCCACCATGCCTCCTTACATTGACCTTGGTGACAAAGACATGTTTGGCTTGGGGGGCTTTGCTGGGGGTCGGCCAGTGTCGAAACCTCTGCTAAGGTCAAGACCCGCCATGGATTTTTCTGGCCGGCCATTCCATTCAGGGTATCAATCGTCCTTCGTATCGGGCTCAACGCTGGCTCCCAGTATCAATAACGTCTCATTTGCTCCACAAAAGGCGGCCTCTTCCATCGGTTTCACTCCAAGGATCCCTATCCACGTCATTGCCTCACTCGACGATTCCGAAATTGGCTTTAACCCCCACTACTGCAAGCTCCGCAGAAAATTTGAGAACATGTCGGAGGTGCTTTCGACGTATCTAGGAAGAGACCTCCAAGTTGGAAACTCTCATACTGCCACTGTCGGTGAGGCCTTCACTCCGGACATAGACCAAGGTGTGCAGTATTTCATTACCCAGTCCACTTAGTCACTCACTCCAAGTCAAACATCTCAGCACGAGCACCTTGCAACCCAGACTCTCGAGCGTCGTCGTTGGGCCCTAGTGATTCAGCGTCACAGCAGTCAAGGTTGACAACAAACAACTTGAATGCCATCCTCCATAACGTGGAGTCGTTGCCCATATGGCCAGATTTCCTTCCCGCTTCCGTCCTCTGGTACTATGAGGACTGCGAAAAAGACAAGTCAGGAGGTGACATTCTCACAGAGGCCAACAAGCATCAACCGAAGATGAATCTTGCAATCTGCCGCCCAGATGGCACAATCATATCAAGCAAGGAGTTCTCCAAAGTGTGACAATCCGCGGACATCGTCGTTCAGAAGCTCATCACCATCATCAACTCGGACCCCCGCATGGCCGCACAGTGTATGACCCCAAGTCGCAGACCAGGACTTTCATCAAGGTGGTCTTCAATGTTGAATATCAGCAAGCTGTCCTTGAGCTCGAAGCTGAACAAACGCTTCTCCGCTTGTGCTCGGCTCATTGGAAAGCCGAGTGTATGATTGCCCAGGCGTTCCAGTGGCGGAGCAATGCACTTAGCAAGGCGACAGCAAACTGCAAGCACACCCATACTCCGTCCGACACTTTCGATGGCCTAGATCTTCAACTCCCAGAGCCACCTACTGCGCCAATCATGCACATTTCGAATGTGGTGCCCCTCAACGTGGTGAAGTGTGCCCTGGAGTTGAGCGCAGGCCCCAAATCCCCATCGGCATTGCAGGCTCAAAAACACAGCAAGGACGATAGCATTATTTCCAGACAGAAGACTGTGAATTCCTTGCTGCCCTTCCATGAGTCGCATAACTATTTGACCATACTGAACTACTAACATGTACTTGCACACAGAGCATCAACATCATGTACCTCGCAAGGTTGTTCCAACTTTCCTCAGCAATGCTGAGGTGACCAATGCAGAGCCTGCACCTGTAACTTTCTGCCCCATCTTCGTGGATCCATCTGGTGCGTCCACGTTGCATCTGCAGCTCACCAAACAATTCTGACAAGGTCGAATCCCAAGCTCATAATATTATTTGTGAGTCGAAGTAACTCGCCGCATACACTCTCACTGACTGCACCCTCAGCGATTCTCACTTCCGATTTTCCTGCCTTGACAAGTGCCCCCGGCCTCATTCGCTCCATGAACGTGCAGCCCTCGTTCAAGCAGGGCAACGCTTCCCAAAACGTCACCACGCTTCTCAAGCATGTTCAGTCTGCAGACCTGGCATCCCTGGACTTCGATGAGGATGATAAGGGTAAAGGCTGGGGGCATTATCAGTTCACGGCAGGTGGCATCACCCTGTCGTCCTCACTAACCACCTGGCAGGAGGTTGGTAGTGTTGCCACCGCCTTCAAGTTAGTGGCAGCTGCCCTCAAGACGTGTCAGGAAGTGTGGCAGATGTGCAAGAGCGATGAAATGCCAATGAGTGGCTTCATCAGCGATATCTACCTCAAAAACACCCTCGAATGTCTTGAGCGATGTTGGGCTGCCACAGACGGGGTTGTCATGACCATGACACATTTGGACACTCATTTCATTTTTTCTCTTTACTCATTCCTCCTGACATACTCTTACCCGTCCCATCCATCCCATTGTTCTCTAATCAAGTCATCCCTTTGTTATGACTCACTACTACTGACTCATATTACTATACGGTGACTCATTCTGGATCTCCCTTTACCAAGCCCTGAAGACTGTACCATTACAATGACTCAGACGTGACTCATATATCACGACTCATCACTTCTTACTACTGGGTATATAAGACGTAGCCTGTATCCGCTTGTACCCTAGCTTTGTCTTTGTCTTTATCTTGCGAATCACATTGTCCTCCTCTGCTCTTCCATTGCTTGGCTGCAAAGCCTCATCGAATCACCGAGTCACTGAATCACTGAACTACTTTGAACCTACAGGAACCTTTGACTGCCATCACGCGTGTCCACTTGTACTTGGAAACTCTGAAACCCTTGGCTAGTCATTGAACCATCGTCCTAGGCTCACGTCGAGCAACCTATGTCTCTGCAAGGACGTAACATAAGACAAAGCTAATCCACTCTCTTGTCTTCATCGAAACCCTGTACCCCTCATAACTCTGCATCATTGAATCACCGTGGCGGCTGTTGAAGTCACCTTCCTTGACAACGACATCCCAGTTAGTGTCGAACGAAGATTAGTTGACGACCTACCAGCACACGTCAAAGGATCTGCTTTTTGGTACAAGGCCACAAACGCTAAAGCTGGCTACTACATCACTGAACCCCACCCAGATGAACCAAAGAGAATACCTGTTGAATTTATCAACGACGGAAACCTAGATGCTTGGTATGGTCTCACATATAACAAGAGAGAATTTTACACCCGACGACTCCTTTGCATCGCCAAAAACAACTCCTACGGCTTAGGCTCTTGGCACATCACCGACCCTAACCATCCAGAGTATCAACCGCACCTCACTCCCTCAGACACCGCCATCACCACAGCAGCTACACAGATACAAACCACCGTCACACTCAAAGGCACTCACCCTCTCACTCCACCTACCATCCCACCCATCGTCCCGTCCATAAAACCCACCTTGACTGTTACAATCCGCTCAGCCTGCCAGCAAGCAACGCAAGTGTCTACATGAGCATTGGAAGAACTGCCATGATTACCCAGAGGCGCATACCTGGGAGACACGTGATCAAAAGGATATCGAAGAAGAAGAGGCCATATGCGCACTTGTAGCGGCAGAAGACAACAGCTACCTAGCCTATGATGAGGCGTGCAGAGTCCGCCAGCTTGTGAGTAACCTGATAACTCGCGGTAGATCTCTAGATGCTGGCAGGAAGGTCATTACAGGATGAATGAGGGTCACGTGACACGGTCATGTGACAGTCCCAGGTCATGGAGCTGACCTAATCGATAAGTCACGGGACTCGCAGTGTAGAAGGATTGTCCCGGGTCACAGTACGTATCTGACCTAACCCATAACTCAGGGGACATTGGAAGAAGCCATGAAACTTGGCGGAAGACAGTTGTGTCCCGAAGATGACCAACGACGACAGATTGCGATTGTGTGGTGTAAGACCAGCGGCTAGATGTTGGAACGGACTCCAGCGGGCCGTGGCTTGATGTTGGACAGTATTCCAGTGGGCCGGGTTTGATCCCCTTTCGGGTATGTGTTCAAGATGGATTAGTCCAAGGAAGCGCCTGTGTTAGCGCCGAGCCATTGCTTATTGATGCATTTATGGCTGACTATTGTGGATGACATTCTCCCCTCATGCTTATCCCTTGATTACTGATTGCTTAGTGTCGCTTAGTCGTGCACTTACTCATGCTTTGTGATGCTTGGACATTCACTTACTCATTCGCTTAACTGATGTGATTAGATATTCGCTTATTGATGTGTGAGTCATCCTTTGTGATCTTACTCATACTATATGTGTCGGCTTCATATCTTGATGGACACTTACTATAAATACTATACAAGTTGCGCTATGGTTCGCTAGCTTAGTTGTCTTGATATCCACCTGTACTTCTCTCAGGAAGATCAGACAGTCTTATAGCAGAGTCATTGTTCATTGTGACTATCTTGTTGCCAACTTAAGTGTTAGGCGTTGCCACCTTGTAACGAACCTCAAGCTAGGTGGTCTTAGGGGATCTTTTGGTTATTTGCCCCTTTAAAAGTCATTCAAGTCGTTCCTGAGTTCAGAAGCCGTGCGCTTTGCTCAGTGTTGAAGCAAGGAAGACCCATCAGATCCAAGTCGGATCAACGTTCAGTGGAAACGTTACAATGACCACCACTACTCGTACCCCCACTAGCCTCCAGGGCGTCCCCCCAGGAATATTCACGGGGGATAGAAGCACATCTGACAAATTCCTCAACAAGTTTAAGTTATACTGCCTCTTAAACGCCAATCACCCATCCATCAGTCTCCCTTTTACAAAAGTTATCATGGCACTCACATATATCAAGGGACCATTCGTCGATGACTGGGTCAACATGCTGATGGAAGACCTTGTCAAAGTCACCACCACCGGCACAACAGGCTACAAAGACAAGTCAGATGCCTTGCTCTGGACGAACTTTGAGAATGGCTTTAAGAACGCTTGGGGGGATACAGCTAAGAAACAGATGGCCACAGATCAACTCTTCAGTTTAAAGATGGAAGGCACCGACATAGACACCTACAACGCCACCTTTAATCGCCTTGCTAAGATAGCAGGATGGGACCTCGATGCCTTGGGCACTATTGCACACTACAGGGCAGGACTACGTCCCAATATCCATCAACGGGTCATAGATCAAGAAAATACCCCAACTACCATGGACGAATGGCAAACAGCTGCAGGGAAAGAAGTCAGGAGAGTCTGTGAACTCTATAACAATAACCTTATAGGTCAACATCAGGGGCAGTTCAACAGGAATCAATGAACCACCATCACACGAACCAACAACAATAACAACATTGTTCCCATGGATGTCGACGCCACTGATACCCCTATTCCTTTCAAACAACTCACTGACGCCGAACAGGAACAATACAGGAAAGAGGGCCATTGTTTCTGGTGTCACGTTGACATCGTTTTGTTGCTGATTTCAAAGGATGACGAGGTTCCCGGAGTTTCGGACTGCTTACTAGTTGGTTATGACCACGATAGTAAGCATATATTAGTCATGGACACTTACGCGTCGCCGGTGCTTGGGATTGCCGGTGTTTCAGGTATTATTAGAACGGACACTTACTCATTACTAGGATAGTTGTACTAGGGTTTGGATCTCAGCTGCGCTTTAAAGCCAGCTAGTAGCTGTATATAAGCCATAGTATCAAGACCAAGGCTCTCTAGCTTGGTCTTCTCGAATCATCACCTGTTCTCGCATACTAGTACCTCGGGTACTAAGTGATCGCTCTTCGCTATTCATCCTTGTGGACATTGTCCCTTGTGACTTCGCTGAAATACCCAATATCTTTGATTTGGTGTATCAACAAGCCGTTACGTGTCTTTTATCTTGTCACGCCTTTACAAGTCGCCTAAGTCAGGCCAGCGTTAGGTGATAACGCTACATCTGGTGTCACCAACAAGGACATATGGCGAGAAACTGTCCAAAGAACACTAACAATCCCTGTGTACGCACCACTGACACCCCTACACCCATTACTCCGACCCCTATTGTCACGTACCGACATCGTCTCACCTTCAGACAACGTCAAAACACGCCGTTGTATGCACGAGCATTGGAAAGATTGCCAAGATTACCCTGAAGCACACAAGTGGGTAGGCAAAGACCCAGAGTATGACGAAGAAGAGCAAGTACGCGCCCTTGTGTGGGCAGCAGGAACAGACGAAGAAGACTACCTTGGAGAAGGAGAAGCGTTGAGGATTGCCCAGCTTGTGAGTGGAATGCTAGTCCATGCAGAACCCTCCAGTGCTGGCCCCTCTACTGCAGGACGTATGAAGACCACGTGATTATGTCACGTGCAGTCCCGGGTCACAGCGTGTATCTGACCTAATCCATAAGTCATGGGACTTCGGTTGTGGTTCAAGGATGGAAGATTATGGAAGACCATGGTAGGCATGAGGTCGGAGGTGACATTCCCGATAGCCGAAGGTCTGGACAATTCCCAGTATGGGTCGATTCTGATGGAAGTATTCTGATGCGCTGGTATTGCGCCGAGACACTTGTTATCTTGTTATCTTGTGTTCTGATGTCATTTGTGAGTCATATGGTTGTCTTTATCTCTGACTCATGTGGGGCCGTATGCCTCATGTACTGTATGTTTCATGATAAGCCCCTGTGGCTTGATGGACAATTCTCATTGGCAGATTAGGTCGTGAGTCGTGTTTTACTATAGTTCGAGCTCAGTTAGAATACTGTCTTGGAGTACTATAAGTAGTTGGCAGATTTCGCCAGTAGTCGTTAGCTTAGTTGTCTTGGACATCCACCTGTATTCCTCTCAGGCATAGCCAAGCATTCTTATAGCAGAGTCATTGGTCATTGTGACTATTCTTCTCTCATCTCTCACTTGTGTCAAGAGTTATCTTCAAGTGACGCCGTATAAGGGGACCATACGTGGTTATTCGCCCTTCACGAGTTGTTCCTAGGTTGCAAGCCGTGCGCTTGACTTAGAAGTGATACAAGGAAAGCCTTCGGGTTCAAGTCGAACCAACGTTTAGTGGAAACGTTACACCTATTACCACACCAACTACGAACTCCCCTACAACTACTACGCCCACCCTGACCAAATACAACAAATCCACGCCCTTATTGGGAGTATGACTGAAGAAGAACATGGCGAGTACCTCGACGGACAGGATATGGGGGAGGATTTTTAAGATGCCAAACTCTTGCGGTCAAAGATTCGGCAACAGTGGCTACCATGTACAGTACGAAACCAGACTCAATGACTATTCAAGTTTCCATGTGCATGTACCACCGAAAGACCACCCTCGAAGCCCTGTTAGACAGCGGTGCCACCCACAATTTCATTGACAAACGTACCATCAACTCCCTGAAAATGGGAACCCGCTCCCTTCACCAAGAACGACGTGTTAATAATGTTGACGGCTCAGAAAACCGTGCGGGAAGGATCACAGACTACTGTAACCTATGGGTTCAACGGGGAACACAGAAAGTCAAGCAACTATTCTTTGTTGCTGATTTAGGACGTGACCGCCTCATTCTGGGACATCCTTGGTTTCAAATATTTAATCCCCATATTAACTGGAGTTCCAATACCCTAGAAGGAGAAGATGTCACCATCGAAACCACCAGTTACCAACGCACCCTTCCTCAGCCAGTTGCCATTTGTGAAGCCCAAACCATAACAGACACAGAATGGGGGGAAATCTGCGAACAACTGCCAGAAGCATACCATCATCACTGGGAAATCTTCAGCAAGAAAGCTGCACAGTGTTTTCCCCCAGCACGAGAAGAAGATCATGCTATCACACTCAAACCAGGCACACCAGCCACCATGGACTGCTCCCTCTACCGTCAAACAGAAACAGAGCTGGAGGCAACCCGGAAGTTCATTGACGAACACCTTACAAAAGGTTACATCAAAGAGTCAAAATCCCCTTATGCATCACCAATGTTCTACCACGCTAAGAAGGATGGCAAATTGCGCCCCATTATGGACTACCGACAGCTCAACTCGTGGACTGTTCGTGACACATATCCCCTTCCCCTCATTTCCAACATCCTCAACCACCTCCAAGGCAAAACATTATTCACCAAGTTCAACATACGCTGGGGCTACAACAACATTCATATTAGAGAAGAAGACCAATGGACAGCAGCGTTCAAAACCCCTTTTGACCTTTACGAACCCACTGTTATGTTTTTCGGACTCACCAATTCCCCAGCAACATTTTGCAGAGCCATGGAAAAGATGTTCCACCCCCTCACCAGAAAGTATCCCACAGAACTCCATGTCTATATGGATGATTTCCTGATCGCTACTGATAACAACCTCGAGCGTCACCGACAGATCGTTCATGATGTACTTGATCTTTTCACATTGGAGTCGTATTTCCTTCGCCCCTCAAATGTGAATTCGAACAGACTCACATTGAGTACTTAGGTGCAGTCGTAGAAGGAGACAAAATCACTATCGACCCCAAGAAAGCCGACGGATTACATACCTGGCCCAGGGAACTGAAGATGGTTAAAGAAGTACGCAGCTTTCTGGGCACAGTCGGTTACCAACGTCCCTTCATCCCTAACTATGCCAATATCACACGACCACTTGTTACTCTCACCAAGAAAGAACACCTTTTCTCTTGGACCCCAGAATGCCACACCACCATGGACAAACTTATTGATGTTGTCCTGTCAAACCCATGCCTCCGACAACCCAAACTCACTGATCCCTTCTTCCTTCAAGTAGATGCTTCTGCCTTTGCCACAGGAGCCATCCTCACTCAGAAGGACGATAGGGGCAA
The DNA here is from genome assembly GCA_015025155.1 of Lactarius quietus. Taxonomy (NCBI): domain Eukaryota; kingdom Fungi; phylum Basidiomycota; class Agaricomycetes; order Russulales; family Russulaceae; genus Lactarius; species Lactarius quietus. The sequence continues at coordinate 16,949 of WITN01000538.1, forward strand.
ACATGTCGCTGTAGGCTTCCATTCACAGACTTTCAACGATGCTGAAAGAAATTACGACATCCATGATAGGGAACTCCTGGCTGTATATCGCGGCCTCACCCAGTATCGACACCTCCTCAGCTCACCCCACCCTGTCATGGTCTTCACAGACCACAAAAACCTAGAATACTACCACAAACCTCAGCATATAAACAGAAGAGTCGCAAGATACATTCCCCATCTTGCTGATTACCACATAAAACTTGTACACATCGCGGGGACAACAAACAAAGCAGACGGACTATCTTGCCAACCAGACTTTGATGACGGCTCATCGGACAATACTGATGTCACAGTCCTTCCCGATCACCTATTCATACAAGCAGCAACCTCATCTTCACTTGATGAATGCACGAAAGCTTGTCAATTACACCAACGAAGTCTCCTAGACAAGTGGGCAACCACCTTTAGCCTCAAGAAAGAAGGAAACTTCTTTTGGTACAGCAACCGACTAGCGGTCGTGGAAGACCTCTCCTTATGGAGGGGGGTAATTTCACTCTATCACGACTCACCTACAGCTGGACACCCAGGAATCTCTAACACCACCTGGGCTATAGCTCGCGACTATTGGTGGCCGAGCATGAAACAAGCGGTCACAAAATACGTAAAAGGTTGCACCATCTGTCAATCACGCAAAAACAACCCCACGAAACCTAAACCACCTCCGTTCCCCATCCCCTCCAACATGTACACACTACCTTTTACATCCATTGCACTGGACTTCATTGTTAAACTCCCGATTTCCAACACGTATGACTCAATACTTACGATCACAGATACCTTTTCCAAAGCATCCATTTTTATCCCCTGCAATGAAACCATCGACACTGCTGAAACAGCATTACTATATGCCACTTATGTACTTCCCCATTACGGACTCCCATCACATATCATTTCGGACAGAGACCCCCGTTTCCTTGCCACCATCACAAAAGAACTTCTACGTATCTTATCTATCACCCATAACCCCAGCACCGCTTATCATCCACAGACCAATGGTCAGTCTGAAAGGACGAACCAAAGGCTGGAACAATACCTCCGCATCTTCACCAATTACCATCAGACTGACTGGAGCAGATGGCTACCACTAGTGCAGTATACGCTCAACTCATGGCCAAATGCTACCACCAAGAAAGCCCCATTCAAACTCATCATGGGACACATACCACGTGTTCACCAGACTACACACACCACATCATCACCATCATTAAATGAATGACTCCAGACCCTTACCCAGGCACGAAAAGACACGGCTGAAGCCCTTCGGAAGTCACAAACACTGGAAACACCCTCAAACTTTGTGCCCTATTGTGTTGGCGACCGCATGTGGCTTGAGGCACGAAACCTTAACACCACCCATCCATCGGCAAAACTTGTGCCCAGAAGATATGGACCCTTCCTTGTTACGGCAGCTGTTTCACGCACATCATACCAGCTCAAACTCCCTCCGACATGGAAGCTCCATAACGTATTTCATGCTTCATTACTCACCCCCTACAAAGAAACTCCCTTAAATGGGAATAAGTATCAGGAACCCATCCCAGACCTCATGGACAGACAACCTGAATGGGAAGTTGAGAAGATTCTTGGTGCCAGACAAAGACGCCAACAACTCCAATACCTGGTCAGGTGGAAGGGTTTCTCCGACGCCCATGACAGCTGGGAACCATTGGCCAATATCTCCGCGGATAAATTGATCAAAGAATTTTACCAGGAACATCCTGCAGCCATACAAACCATACATAAAGGCCTACAACCTTCACAAACTCCTATCACCATTCGCTCCGTCACAACCTTTACTACCATGTCTTCCCCTACCCCCTCACTCAAACTTCCTCCTCAGACCCCACCAACAGCTACCCTCCCTAGTACTCCAATCACGTCCACCATTCCCCTGTCCAACTGCATAGGCGATGTCTTATTCCCAAACGAGACTGACACCCCTGCTGAGAGCCCTATCGACACCCTTCTGGACCTAGACATCCCAGACGGGTTCATGCGCTATGACCCGACCATCGCTAACCATGGCAAGTATGGTCAAAAGATGCTCGTTGCTGATGGGACCAGGCGCTGGCCTCATTACATTAAATTCTCCCTCGACCTTAGGGAACAACATCACTACATCATCGCTGCTAGATACCAACCAGGGGGAGCTCGCCCTGACCACTATGGCTGGACACTAGAGGCTGCTCCTTTTGTCGGCCCCTCCCCCCCTCTCATTAACAATACCGACCTATCTATTTTCTCTCCCGACCACCAGGACACCACTGCCATCGATATCTCTCTCTTTGCTGTGAATGACAAGGGAGTCATTGCCAACATAAGTCGTTACCGCTCGCTCTTAGCCAAGGAAGAAGAGTTGCGCGAACGCGAAGTCGCCCTCACGCATGCCTGGATCGACTGGCGTTATAAGGTGGGACCTGTGCGCAACTGCCTCACTGCCGCTCAAGCCCATGCCCGTGTCCATCCTTACCTCTCTAACACTGCCCCTATCCCTCTCGCCAACGCCCCCGAAATCACACAGACAGTTGCCGACATTATTCAAGAGGGTCACAGCAACGATATTCAGTGGCTTGGTATGCCACTGCTTCATGAAGAAGAACATCCTGGCAACGACCCCAAAACTACCCGTCCTACCACCGTCCACCAGCCATGGACTCCCCAGGGCTTTATTCGGGGACCCAATCACCCTTCCAAGCGCCCCTGCTTCTATTGTAACAAGGTAGGGCACCTGGCGCGCTTTTGCTGGCGCCCCCATACACTGTGCTATGGTAAGCCCACATGCATCGTACCCCCCATGTCACGTTGACATCGTTTTGGTTGCTGACTTCAAAGGATGACGAGATTCTCGGAGTTTCGGACTGCTTACTAGTTGGTTATGACTACAATAGTAAGCATATATTAGTCATGGACACTTACGCGTCGCCGGTGCTTGGTATTGCCGGTGTTTCAGGTATTATTAGAACGGACACTTACTCATTACTAGTATAGCTATACTAGGGTTTGGATTTCAGCTGCGCTTTAAAGCCAGCTAGTAACTGTATATAAGCTGTAGTCTCAAGACCAAGGCTCTCTAGCTTGGTCTTCTCGAATCATCACCTTTTCTCGCATACTAGTGCCTCGGGTACTAAGTGATCGCTTTTCGCTATTCATCCTTGTGGACATCGTCCCTTGTGACTTCGCTGAAATACCCAATATCTTTGATTTGGTGTATCGACAAGCCGTTATGTGCCGTTTATCTTGTCACGCCTTTACAAGTCGCCTAAGTCAGGCCAGCGTTAGGTGATAACGCTACACCCCAGCCATAAGAACATGGGTACTACCTGCGACTACTATCACGGCGATGAAGAAGAAGTAGATTGGGAGAGTTGTGCGGACAGTTATGCATACGATGAAGTCAACGCTGACTGATAGTATGAGGACGTGCTATCTTAGAAAGGGGGTCATGTCATGACCATGACGCGTTTGGACACTCATTTCATTTTTTCTCTTTACTCATTCCTCCTGACATACTCTTACCCGTCCCATCCATCCCATTGTTCTCTAATCAAGTCATCCCTTTGTTATGACTCACTACTACTGACTCATATTACTATACAGTGACTCATTCTGGATCTCCCTTTACCAAGCCCTGAAGACTGTACCATTACAATGACTCAGATGTGACTCATATATCACGACTCATCACTTCTTACTACTGGGTATATAAGACGTAGCCTGTATCCGCTTGTACCCTAGCTTTGTCTTTGTCTTTATCTTGCGAATCACATTGTCCTCCTCTGCTCTTCCATTGCTTGGCTGCAAAGCCTCATTGAATCACCAAGTCACTGAATCACTGAACTACTTTGAACCTACAGGAACCTTTGACCGCCATCACATGTGTCCACTTGTACTTGGAAACTCTGAAACCCTTGGCTAGTCATTGAACCATCGTCCTAGGCTCACGTCAAGCAACCTACGTCTCCACAAGGATGTAACAGGGGTATGTTTTCTTTTTCTTATCTGTTAATTTTTTAACCCACATCGATTCTAGATGATTGCCTCTGGTCCTTGTGCCCCAGTCCTTCCTACCACTCCTACCCATCGCGATGCCGCAATGCTGCAGTCATCACGTGGGTTAACGATCAAACTCAAGTGGCCATCCACCGACATTGTCAGCAACACCCAAGATGGTTCCACGGGGGCCGATTCGACCACCTACAACCAACCTGCAAGCGATATAGAACCCACGCAAGAGCCATCAGAGGCATCGAATAAGGTGTGTTGGGGCGTTATTCCAACACTCTTTGCTCACAGCCCTCACCGCCTCTCAGGATCACGCAGATGCTGCAGCACTCAGGCTGCTTCAAGTTTCGGAACTCCAGGCCTTACTCAGCGACTTCAACATTACTGTGCCGAAATTGAAGTGCAAGGATGGTACATTGTTGTTATCTTCATCCAGAAACGACATTAATCATTGCACAGATATCATTGCGGCCATGGTCAAGTGCCCAGAGCTCACGCAGGTTCCCAAATCCACCATCGAGGAAATCATTGAGAAGGTAAGAGGGTATTCATTTTGCTGCCCAACTTCTGACCATTGTTTCCAGCATAAGTCAAAGAAGGGGTTGGCAAAGCAACTTCCTGCAGCATCTTAGGAGGTGCACTTTTCTGCTGGATGGACATTTTTTTACATTTTACACACATTTTACAATGTAGTACATCGACCAAGCTTGACACGATCTTGACTAGATCAATATACCATTTGACTTTGGAACAAACAAATCTGACCTCAGTGTGAATAAAAAGGACTTGCAATGACTAAATTTGACTGGAAAAATATCTCTAAATGACTTAATATGACTATTTCGGACTTGAGATAACCAACTAAATAGCAAATGTTGACTAGATCGGACCTGCGACGACTATCAAAATGGTATATGTTGACAACGGAATTATCCCAAAATGACTTGGGATGACTTTGTGCCGACTGTGTTGACCCCTCAATCTGACACAATCGGACCTGAGTCTGACTTTTGATGTCAGATCAGGGTCAGAATTCTTGCAGATTTCCAGATGTAGGTCAAATTGACTTCTGATGACTGTCATTGACCGTCCCCGACTCCGAGCGGCCCGGCGCTGACTTAGGCCGACTTGATCGTTTTTACTGAGCGTGACGGACTGGCAAATACTCAAGGGGACGCCGTCAACTGGTGTTCCCACGTCTCCATTTCCTCCGCTCCGTCACACTCAACTGTCCCAAACAGACACAACCCAGTCCTAGGCAGGCTCTTCCAATGCCGCTGTGACTATCCGTACGACACGCAGGGATTCTTCATCGGAGCGCACGGTGCGCCCGCTCCATACCCCGTATGCTTATCCACCAGCCCTACAGTATCACACCACTCACCCTATCCGCCTTCTTCTACATCTCTCCCACGAACAAGGCGTCCATCGTCCGAGTGGGTGAGCTCCGGTCAAAGTCCAAGTTCCTCGGCGACTCAGTCTCGACAACGATGGAGGGCGAGAACTGCATACCACTGATGGGGACCCCAGAGCACAGTAGTATGCCCGCGCTTTCCCATCTGTCTAGCGATACGGACTAACTCTGCGTTTCGCAGAATACCTGGTCACAATGCCGAACATGAATGCGTGCGGGACCCTCTGCGGAAAGATGGTCATCGAACTGGCGATGCCTGAACGGCACTACCCGCTGACCTCGAGTTTAAGACCAAGGGTTTCTTCTCCGGGACTTGCAATGCGATCGCCGGGCGAGTTCGGGACGGCGGGACGGAGCTTGGCGAGGTGAGTGGCAAGTGGAACGCGCAGATGGAGTTCAACTGCACCAAGGTACGCTTTCCCTTCCTATCTCACCACCACCACCAACTCAAACTGACGCATCACAGACGGGAGAGAAGCGCACACTGTTAGACGTGCAGGAAAACGGCAGCGCCTTCGCGCCAAGTCGGACGCCCCGGAGGACGGACAGGAGCCATACGAGAGCCGCAGACTCTGGCGCGAGCACGCCATGCGAAGGACATGGACGCCGCTACGGCCGCCAAAGGCCCCGTTGAGAATGCGCAGCGTGAGCTCCTCGCGTCTAGTGCTAAGCATGCGACGCGCTCTTCGAGCTCCGCGATAACCGCTCGGCACCTCATATCCCACTGCGTCCTCCTTCCTCCTACCCAACCATCTACTCATTGTGTTCGTCTTGCATGTGCATGCTTCCGTAGACCCTCAAGAAGCCATGACCACTGTACAAGAATATGGTCCGGCGCGCCTGAGTCCGAGGGCAGCGCGACGACGACAAAATATTAATAAATGCAACCAAGCCCATATCGGGGGGCATTGTTAGCTGACCCGACGGATCTGGTGGAGTATAATGATACTTCACCGCCAACCGCCACTGCTGCGTGCTCGTCGCACTTGTAATTGGCTGTTGTTGTTTGCACCACGCACCTCCAGCTATTGTAAGACGCAAATTTAAAATTTTAATCTAACTCTCTCCGTGCGTGTGATAGAAGGCAGAGTGAGGGTGAGGTCCCAAGAACCGAAAATAATATACCACAGGGAAAACAACACAGTACGTTCAGCATGTAGCCAATGATGTCATTTATACGGAATCCCAGCAAGTCCGTTGTAAGAATATCTCCATCACTCGTACGACTGGCACGCCTCGGGGATCCGAGGGTACGCTGGCCGTAAGTTAAGTGATACTGGCTGAGCCGGACGGAATTACGCTTGAGCGACCCGCTCGCAGCAGTTTTGTAGATGTCTTCTCAGACTCAGCAAATTGATTTGTCGAACCAGCGATGCTGGCGACTGACCTTCCGAAGCTTACCAACTTGAAAGTCTTTTGCGTTGGGCCAGAGAGAGAATTTCAGGTTAGGGTCGATCTGCACTGCACCAGCCGCTGGACAGGATTATAGGGCACAAGGCGGTGACCGCAGGACTGGTATAATAGTGGCCTCTTTCGCCCACAGACCCTGCTTCGTCATTCGTATTATCAATGGGTACTCAGAGGTTTGTCCTTGCCCTTGTTTGCCAAATCCCCAAACTAATCGACCGAATTCTCACTGCTACTTTCCAATCAGCCTATATCAAGTTTCTCTGCCAGGTTCTGGCGAACCTCCCTGGTCGGTCGACCTTCCCAGGTGTGTCCAGTGCCTACTGACTGACCGAGTACTCTCCGCTGATCCTAAACCAGCGTTGGTCCGTTCTCACTACCGCCACCTGATACGTCCCCTGGTGTCACCCAACATATCAGAAAGATTGCTCGAGGTCTTCGCAAGAGACGAAAGAGTGTACTTATTCAAGGTACATGCTTAAGCACCACTATGATGGCCGCGGCAAGTGCTGACTCTGCGAGGTGCAGGCGAGAGACACAGAGATGGAACAAGAATCGACGTGCTCCCAGACGATGTCTTACTTGAAATATTTTGCATCTATCGACTTGAAGAACTTAGAGACTGTGAACCTTTGTGGGTCGTATGGAAATGGCACTTACTGGTCCACGTATGCCGAAGATGGCGACAAGTCGTATTTGCGTCACCTCTCCGTCTCGATCTCCGAATTTTGTGCATCCCTGGAACTTCAGTCAGGCAGAATCTGTGTATCTGGCCATGCCTTCCTATCGTTTTGATCTATCACGCTGACGAGCCCGGAAGCGGCCTTGCACCTGACGACGAAGACAATGTCATTGCAGCACTTGAGTACCCCGATCTTGTATCCTATCTCAGTCTTGAAGTAACAGGCTCCCAATTGAGAAAGATTGCCACGGTGATGCAGCAGCCATTTCCGGAGCTGACATCTCTATTTCTAAACTTCGCTTCATTGTATTGGAATGAATCCGTCCTTCCCGACGGATTCTTGGGAGGATCTGCACCACGTTTGCAGGAAATCGAATTATGGGAAATTCCCTTTCCAGCATTACCAACACTTCTTTTGTCAACCAGTGGTCTCACCTCCCTCGCTCTTCGCGCTATACCGCCGGCTGGTTACATTTCACCGGAGGCGATTGTTGTCGGCTTGGCCGCATTGCCCAGGCTCGAATCCCTCATCATTGAATTCTCATTTGCTACTCCCCACCCTGATCGAATACACCCACCTCCCGCCACACGTACTGTCATTCCTACTCTCACTGACTTCCACTTCGAGGGTGCTAGTACATATTTGGAGGACCTCGTTGGCCGAATCGACAGCCCTCAACTAGAAATGCTCGAAATAACTTACTGGAATCAGCTTGTTGACTTTCAAGTTACACAACTCTCCAATTTCGTCCATCGCTCAGTCGCCTCCATGGTACCCCCATTCAGGCATGCCCAAGTTAACTTTCTCAATGGCCTGGTCTCCTTTAAGGTTGAGAATCATACAAACCATCCAGCTGGGGAGTGGTGCCTTACCTCAACTGGAATCAGATGTGAAGGGATTGATTGGCAAGTTTTCCACATTACTCATGTGCTTAGCCAATTTCTGGCGACACTCTCCACTATCCAGCATCTCGAGCTCAAAACTGAACCGATGGGCCCGCCATTAGACGGTATGGATGACACCGAATGGCCTCACCTCCTCCAACAATTCTCCGCCGTGAAGACGCTGCATGTATCCCAGGGACTCGCAGCGCATGTTGCTTTTGCACTGGAGAACATCACGGGCGGAATGTTCGCCGAAGCGTTGCCTTCCCTTGAGTTGATTCACTTAGCAGGTCAGCCGGCATCATCAATCGAGAGCTTTGTCACCTTCCGTCATCTCTCCGGTCGTCCTGTAACCGTCATCGGCACGCAAGCGGAGTTTGAGGAAAGACTCAAGTCCTACGTCAGAGAATCAAGGGAGGATGAGTATGCTCCAGAATGATTCCGATAGCCTGGTATCTTATAATTTGCCTACTTATCCTCTGTCGTATTTAGGAGACACGCAGAGCCTCAGTTACACGAATCTATCTCGCTTCAAACTACATTTGTCACGATATGCACTGTGCTACCATAGGGGTTTTACAATGAACGTGTTTTGATGGGTCTTGGACTGAGAGCCCTGCTGGCCATCGAAGTCCACACTGAACGTACTTGTGACATAAGATCGCAAGTAAAATCGGCCTGTCGAAGTGGATCGTGTACGCAGAGCAACTGCCGTACTCTTAGGCTGGCCTCGTTCGTCGTTGTAAAACCGCCACGAGGCTGTCTGATCTATTGTATCACAGGAGTTCAGCGATCGCCTCTTGATTGCAAAGGTCATTCGGAAAAAATAAATCGTCCTGTCACTGGAGTAATTGTAAATGTAAATTTTTGGGTCCAAGCCCCGAGCTTCTATGATCTTAGGCATTTACGTTGGCGAGGTGGTAAATCATATTCTTTCTAGACTGTGTTATATGAAGTGCGGGAATTGCAATACGAAAGCAACCCGGACGATTGCCCGACACAAGGCTCGAGACCGCAAAAGAGTTGACATGTGCGATCTGTCAGGCGTATCTCATCTTTTTTTTTTTTTTTTTTTTTTGAATGAATTTATAAAGCGGAGCAGTAACATAATTACAAAGCCGCTAGTAATCTAATGCACTACTACCCAAACTGTACGGAAAACTCCCACGGCCCGGACAAACCCGTGATACCGGCACTTCACCACCCAAGGGACCCCAACCTAAGCGAAACTTACATTCATACTCCATTTGGATAGCCCGCAACGACTGTCGATTTGCGCTGTGATCGGGATAGCATATAGGGGGGGCACTCCCAAGGGCCTGCTGTGGTGAAAGGGGAACGGGGGAGACAGAAGAGGATTGGCGAACTAGACACATTAAATAAAGGGGGTGTTAGGAAAGTGGACGACACTTCATCTGCACCCACTGAAGGGCAACAGTTCCATGGCATCAGTGATAGTGGTGGGACCCTCCCAGAGGGGCCGGAAGTAAGGCCGAAGCGAACGGTGGTATGAATGCGCGGTGAATGAGTGAACGCCACACATCAGATGGTGATAGAAGTGGGGGGACGACGCCCCCAGGAAAGAGACGGCCTCTTGGTGAAGAGGCGGAAGGGTAGAGGGTGTGGGGCTAAGAAGCCCCGGAGATGAGAAGATAGGGGGTCGCGAGGACGCCCAGGGTAGAGGGTGGGGGAAAAGACCGGCCGCGTGCTAGACGGCGATCAAGAACCCCGGGGCGTGGAGGAAGGCACGCCCGGAAAGGGGGGGAAGCGGAAAGGAGGAAGGGAAGGGAAGGGAAGGGGGGAAATCAGCGCCGAGGACTAGTAGGGGCACCCTCCTTGGCCCAGCGGGACGGCCGAGAGTTTCCTCCGCGGGGGACCAACCCGCAGAGTCCGGATTCCGAAGCCGAAGGGAGGAGGGGCTCTAAGGCCCCCAGAAGCCGGCAAGAGCACTAATAACGCCCCGCACCGACCCCGGTACGAGGGATGTCGAACTCGCCCAGAAGGGGGGGAAAGGGACGGCCACCGAAGTAGCCCAGAGGAATGGTTAGCAGTGAGGGTGGTTGTGACGGTCCTGCCCATGAAGGGGGGAAAGGCGGTGTTAATGAGCGGAGAGGGGGATGACAACCCTCAGGAGAACGGGGGATGCGTGATGAGTGACGACGACCGGCTGTCCAACCCGGCTGTCGGAGTGCAAGGATCCATTCTAAGAAAAGAAAGGGAAGGGGAAAAAGGGGGGGAATCAACGGGGGGGGGGAAGGGAGGCGACGGGGGGTGGTGGGACAGAATCGCTCGTTCCCGACCTCTGCGTCCTCTTTGACGCCACACCGTACCCTGCTGGTCTTGCCGCATCGCCACGTCTGCGAGAGGTGGACGGCCTACGGGAGTTACCTCAGGCCTAAGTGCCGTTTTCCAAAGAGAGGACCTCCCCGAGACGACACACCGTACCCTGCTGGCCCGACGGCGTCAAGGGATCAAAGGCTCCAAGCCTCCCCCTATCAGTTCCGCTGGTAACCTCAGGCCTAAGTGCCGTTTTCCAAGGGGGGAGAGGGGAAGGGGACCACCGCACACAAGGGAGATGGTGGTGGTACGAGGTCAAGAAGGGATGGGCGTATCTCATCTTTCCCTTCCCATCCGCTGCGTCCGGGCTCTCTTCCGCCGACCACAACACGAGCCGTCCGATGTCCCTGGCCCAAGTGTGTGCATTACAACTCGCATATACGACCGTCCGCGCACGAAACGAAAGCAGTTGCCAGACGATCGCCTCGTATCAGCCCTTGCAGGGGAGGTCAACGACGAGCTCAGCGGCTCAGGAAGAAAGTCGCCGATGACGCCGAGCGTCTGCGCGGAAGGAGACCTTGTGCGCGAGCCCTTAAGCTCAGCGTCCGATTGAGTCGGTGGAGATCTCAATGCTGGCGATGTTGGTGAAGCCCGGTTGCGAGGGTGAGCATGAAAAGGCCGGCGCCGCAGTAGGCGTTTATGAGGTGGGTTGGAGGTGGCGATGGGTGCTTGGAAGATCCGTGTATGCAGGGTTCGGTGCGGACGCAGGCAGTGTGAAGATGGTGTCGCAAACGCACGAGGTGGATGGGACGAGCACAAAGCTGTTATTCTGTAAGAAATAGCCCGCATAGTAGTCGAAGAGCAGTTCACTGGGGTTTCCAAACAGTTGCCTTGTGATCCGTGACGCAGATGTGATTGTCTTTGACTCCAAGCTATGTTGTTGCTGTAGGGGAGTCGCCGCCCGATATCTCGAGTGAGTCGTGGATCGATAGGGAAACACCTTCTTATGCGCATAGATTGGTGTTTTAATGGGTCATTCTTGCGATGAAGGTATATACGATCAGCTCACGCTTGTAAGGATATGACATACCTCCTTATCCATCACAACTCGCTGTCTGATCTGCTTAAAACCAATTTTTAGCCAAGACGGTTTTCCTTCCTCGCAGGTGGAGGGCCATTTCTCCTGCACCTTCTTCGGCGGAGCGTCGAAGTGTAGCGTGATTTTGGTGGGATTGCCATATTGAAGAGGGGAAGAGATCATTGGCTGTATGGCTGGTATGACTCGGGTATCGGCGAGGACTCGGAGATCACGCCATTTCCTTGAGATCAGCCAAGAAAGTAGGAGGAAGGGTTTACTAGAGTAGTTTTGGTAAGCTTTGACGAGGACGCGATGACGGCGCAGATCCTCCCAAGGATACGGCGGGAAGGACCAATCGAGAAACGTGTCAGCACCAGAAATGGCTTCCCTTTTCCCCTCCGTGTCCTCACCCAGTGACTTTGTCTTATCTGCAGTGTGACGACCAACCCTAAAGCGCATTTTATCCGCGTGCCGCAGTATTGTCTTGCAAGTACCAAGATAGGCACATCAATGCTGTGAACGTGTGACTCGCAATCGCTGTTCCCTCCCTCCACTCCCTCACCCGCTCTCTCAACCGGATGCATTCCCGTCCCAGGTGGGCTTTTTCGATTCCGTTATGACTACCCAACGACTCGCAGGGGTTCTTCAATGCTTCGCCCGCAAACAACTCGCAGAGAATGTTGCTCTTACACTGGAAAGGATCAGTGGGGGAGTGTCCGTCGGAGCGATGCCTTCCCTTGACTTGATTTACTTGGCAGGTCAACCGGCATCATCTATCAAGAAGTTTGTCGCCTTCCGTCAGCTCTCTGGTCGCCCTGTCACGGTCATCGACACGGAAGCGGAGTTCCAGGAAAGACTCAAGTCCTACATCACAACATAAAAAGTAGAGAATTCGTGTGTTCTGGGATGGATGCGATAGCTTGGTTTTTTGTGATTTAATTCATCCTCTGTCGCATTTAGGATATTATCATGTACACAGATTCAAACGTATATCTTGCTTTGGCGTACCTTCAATACGTGCTTCCGTACTTGTTTCCTTCTGAGTTTTACAATGGACTTATCTGTGATGCGTATTTTCATTACGACTCATATTCACGTCCGGCGTCTGCGCGTGTAACCCGTGCAACTACCACACAAATGCCTCATCGCGGCCCTTGAGAACTTGCGAGGCAGATCAACGACGAGCACAGTGCGCTTTCACCGAAGGTCTGTGCAGCGTCACCGGCGCGGAAGGAGAATTTGAGCGAGCATGCTGAGCTCTGCACTGTGCGTCGCGAAGCAGATAGAGTCGGCCGAGAACTCGCTGCCGGGGACTTTGGTGAAGTGCCAGTGCGTGGCTTGGGTGAGTGCGAAAGGCCGGCGTCCTAGTAGGCGTCAAGAGGTTTGGTGTTAGCGGATGCACTGATGCGGAAGTTGGTGTGGACGGGAAGATGGTGCCGCGAATGTACGAGGTGATAGCGGTGCTGCAAAGCGACGTATACGTCCTCGAGGGCCCTGTTGCAGTCATGGATGCGCCAGAGCTCCGTCATCTCCGGCTCGTTCGTCGGTGCTTGCGAGACGAGATCAGCGAGCTGCTCAAACTGCTCATTCGCGCGACGAAGGTCGTCCTAATGGCATGCGAGCGCATCGTTCTCCTTCCGCAGCGTAGTGAGCGTGCCTTTCTCGCGAGAAGCGAAGCCTTCCAGCCCTTCTAGCAAGTGCACCTGTTCGGAGAAACTGTGGGCCAATGTGACCCACAAACACGACGGGACGTAATGCACCTGTACCCTTGGATACAAAACCCTGTTTTTCTACTTTGAACACCCGGTTCAGATTATCCGCCTCAAGAAATTGCTCCTGCTGGACGTCATTTGTCATGTCTAAGGTCTTCAGCAAGGTCAATGATCGAAACTGTGCCTCTTCTAGCTCCAATGTGCGTGAAGACGCCGTAGATGTCGCCCGCTGCAGTGTGACCGCCGGCGGCAGCGGGATCTCGTCCACTTTAGCTCACACCTGGTTGCGTTCCGAGTCAATGTGCTCCAGCATGATGTACTGCACCGCATCGTACTGCACTCATACCTTAGCCAGCTTCACCTGCATGTCCGATGCGTCGTTGCCATACTTTGCACTTTCTCAAAGTGTTCTGTGATAGTGCGGGCGAGAAGCTCGGAATCTGCGAGCTGCTTAGCATTGATGGACGCGGGTACGCTGTCTTGCAAGATACATGAGACGGGAGAGGACGTCTTGGTCCAACGCGAGAAGCTCGGAGGTCTTGTCTTGTAGTGTTTGACCGGTTGATGAATTCTCGGCCGGGCCCGCACTGCACACACACCTCCTCACGAAAGTAGTCCAGCTTGGGCTCCAAAATTGCCTCTGGAAACTCTTCGTACTGTTGCAACTCGAGCCTGTGTGAAATGTCCTGTGGGTGGACCGATGAGTGAGTACTGCCCATCACCGGGAGAGGGCACGGTGCCACGGAGGTCACGCACTAGGAGAGGCGGCTGCTGCAGGAAGGCAGGAACGTCCCATCGGTCAGGATTGTTGATGAGTCACGTGATGCCTTGTTGAGATATGGCGAGAACATGGAGGTCATCGAGCGACGTGCGGGACGTTTGTTCGAAGATTTCGCGCGAGCCGAAGCGGCGTCGTACAGCGTGACGCGTGACAGGTCCGGTATTCTTCAACCTCTCCGGAAATGCTCGTGTTGTTACTGTTGGTGTTACGGCTTCTATTCCCGTTTGCGAGCGCCTTGAACAGGCCTGGCGCGGGGACCGTGTTGGCTGAAACGGGGTGCTTAAAGTCAAGAGAAATTGGCGCGCGACACGCGTTCATCGACAATGGAATTAGCAACTCATGCTCATCGTGTAAATTGTCTTCAACGTCTCCCGTTTCCATTTTCATTTACGTCTCCATCATCCCATTCTTCATCACTGTAAGGGCTCGGCGCTGTACCTGTTATCGAGCCATTACCAATGCCACTCAAGCCTGGCAACGTGAACGGACGCGCAGCCGCGTTCAGTGCTCCTTTCCGTTAGAAAAGAGACGGTGGCGCGCTCTTGCGTGAAGGCGAATTCTGCGGGAACTTGAAAGATGACATGATGGCTCTACCATCTCCGCTTACGTCCGAAGTTGCGATGGAACCCACCGAGCTGCGGCGTTGGTGCTTCTCGCGACCTTGTTGGGCCCGTACTGGCTGCCACCGCGGGACCTTAGCTACGTTTGAAGGCAACGTGAAGCTGAATGTATTGGGTCTGAACCCTAGCGCTCGACCATCAGCAAACACCAAAGGTGGCTTGGAAATTGGCATCTGTCAAGCCCATCCACTCACAGTCTTTCTCAAACTCGAGTTTCATGTCAATGGTGTTGTCTGTTAGTGCGAGAGCACCATTCCGTGCGAACACCGTAGATATGTGCACCGTCTGCACTGTAGAGAATTGGTGGCGGAGGTACAGCTATTTGGCGTCGTCCATACCCTCTAATTCATGGTTTTCTTTCTCAGCTCCTTGAGTGTGTGCAAGATGGACCACATTAGACAGTGAAGTAGATAAATACTGGGCACCGGAGCCATGCGGCAAACTTGCCAGTCAGTCCCTTTGCATGAGATGATGGTTGAAGCATGGTTCTTGTCCCAGTATAGATGGTCTTCAATGCGATACGTGAGGGAGACCTCGTAACGGAAAAAGGTAACCTGTGCTCTACCAAATCGAGTGAACTGAGGGCCGACTAAACGATAGATAACAGTGGAGAGTCGCGCAGCCTGACAGTCAACAAACTGACTCAAGGAATGATGCGATTTCACACAATTGAGGGCCCTCTATGTGGGCAATAATGGCCACTAGATACTCGCTAGCACCCTTAAAATGAAAGTTGACGAGGACAGGAAGGACAGTGCACGTCACAGGGGGAGGGTGGATCTGATCATGTCGGGCAGTAACCGGTAACCAATGGAAAGCCAAGGTGAAAGGTTTCGAGCCTGGTCAACGCAGCCAAACGCGAAACCACCGCTTTGGGTGGAATGCAACCTGTAGCCAGTTGGGGGTATATTGATGGTGATGAGGTAACTGGTGGACAAAAGAAGGGTTGATAATGCTGGATACAGACAAAGTAAACATGGCGCAGAGACTGCGCAGATTCTACGGGGCTGGTTCATTCTATCCTCAGTGGGCGCCGTGAGCACGTGAGCCGTTGTTCCCTCCTTTCCTTTTCCTCCGTCACTTTCTTAACCGTCCCACACAGATACAACCCGCTCCTTGGCAATTTCTTCCGGTGCCGCTATGACTGTAAAAACGACATACAGGAGTTCTTCATCGCGGAGCAAGGTGGGTCCGCCCCACTCCCTATATGCTAATTCCAGCTTATCTCACCACTCCACTGCAACAGTATCGCACCACCCACCTATATCCGCCTTCTTCTAAGTCTCTCCGACGAAAAAGGCGTCCATCGTCGGTGGCCTCCAGCTAATGTCCAGGTTCCTTGGCAACTCACTCTCAACGATGGAGGGCGAGAACCGCATCATGCCTTTGGGGCATGGAGAGGATGGCGGTACGTACGCGCATTTCCCTTCTTCTAGCGACGCGTAATTATACTTCCCAGAGTACGCGATCACCGTTACAAACATGTATGCAAGGAGGATCCTCTTCGGCGAGATGATCATCGAGCTCGGCGATGCTGCTAAGCATGCGACGTGCTTCCTCGAGCTCCGCAATATCCGCTGGGCACCTCGTATCCGGTGCGTCATCCTCCCTCCTACCCAACATTTCTTTATTCATCCTGGTCATTGTGTATGTGCAGGCTTCCAGGGGACCTGCAAGAGGCCATCGTTGCTGTACCAGCGTGGATATGATCCGGCCCTCCACTTGAATCTGGGGGCGCGACGACAGCAACAGATCATTGAAGGCAACATGAACCTGTATCGGGTTTATTATTGGCTAACCCAATGGGAGCGGTAGAATATATGGATACACCGTCAACCACCGCTGCTGCTGCTCGCCACTAGTGTGCAGGCTTGTCGTACTTGTAATTGGCTTTGGTTGTTTGTACCACGCATCTCCGCCTAGTGTATAATGCAAATTTAATTTTGTCAAATTCATAACTCTCTCCGTGCGTGTGAAACAAGGAACAGCGGAGGGGGGACCCAAGAGCGGAAAAAAAGTGTGTACTATGTTTGGCATGCGGTCGAGCTCTTCGTGTCATTAACGGAGGTGATATTGGCACGCCAAAAGCCTCGAGACTACGAGATAACTGCCATAAGTTAGGTGCTACGAGCTGCTAGGCTAATGAGCAGATTTCAGGTTAGGGTCACCGGTGATTGTCCCTGCAGCCCCTTTCGCCCACAGACCCCTGTTCGCTATCCGCATCATTGGTGCCCCTCCTTTGCCATATCCTCAGACTAATCAACCGAATTTTTGCTGCGAATTCTCAATCAGCCAATATCAAGTTTTCCTTTTAGTTCTGGCGTATCTCTTCTACCGGTCAACCGTCCCAGGTGTGTCCAGTGCCAGCTTACCAGCTGACCGAGTACTTATTGCTGGTCCTTAATCGGTGTTAGTCCTTGCTCACTACCGTCTGATCCTTCCACTGGTGTCATCCAACGTATCAAAGAAATTCTAGGAAAGATTGCTCGAGGCCTTCACAAGAAACGAATGAACGTATTTGCTCAATGTGCGTTCTCTAACACCACTGCGATGGCTGCAGTCAGTGCTGATTTCGAGAGGTACAGGCGAGAGGCACAGAGATGCAACAAAAATCGACATTCTCCCAGACGATGTCTTGCTTGAAATATTTGACATCTGTAAAGACAACGATCTCTATTTACCTGTGTGGGCCGTGTGGAAATGGCACTTACTGGTGCACGTATGCCGAAGATGGCGACAACTTGTATTTTCGTCACCTCTCCGTCTTAATCTACAAATTTTCTGCACCTATGGAACTCCAGTCAGGAAGAATCTAGGTATCTGGCCACGCCTTCCTATCGTTTTACACTATCAGCTCGGATACTGCCTTGGGCCTGACGATGAAGACAATGTCATTGCTGCACTTGAGCACCCCGATCGTGTATTTTATCTCCGTCTTCAAGTAACAAGCTTACAGATGGCAAAGATTTCCACCGAGATGCAGGGACCTTTTCTGGAGCTGACGGATCTATATCTATACAAGGCTTCGATTTTTAATTCACCCACCCTTCCCGCCGAATTCTTGGGAGGATCTGCACCACGTTTGCAGACGATCGAATTATATGGCATTCCCTTTCCAGCATTACCAACACTTCTTTTGTCGGCCAGTGACCTCACCTTCCTCATGCTTTACAACATACCACCACATGGTTACATTTCACCCGAGGCGATGGTTGTCGGTTTGGCCGCATTGTCTAGGCTCAAAACCTTCATCCTTGAATTCTCGTTTACTACTCCTCACCCTGATGGAATACACCCACCTCCTGCCACACGTACTGTCCTTCCCGCACTTACTTCCTTTGAATTCAAGGGTGCTAGCGAGTATCTGGACGACCTCGTTGGCCAAATCGACAGCCCTCAACTAGACAATATCATAGTAACTTACTTGAATCAACCTATTGACTTTCAAGTCGCACAACTCTCCAAGTTCATCGATCGCACTGTCGGCCCTAAGCTGACCTCACGCGGGGGTGCACACTTCAACTTTGACAACGACTCCGTCTCCTGCGACATGAGACATCCGTACCACCCAGGTGTGCATGGGGTCCATTTTCAACTTTGCATTAGTTGCAAAGGGATCGATTGGCAAGTTTCCCACATGGCTCAGGTGCTCAGCCAATTTCCCGCAACTCTTTCCACTATCCAGCATCTCGCACTCACTGCTAAGTTCGAAGACCCTTCATTAGAGGGTATGGACGACGTCGAATGGCCTCTCCTCCTCCTCCCATTCTCCGCCGTGAAGTCGCTGAAGGTATCTCGGGAACTCGCAAGGCATGTTGCTCTTGCACTGGAGAATGCCACAGGTGGATTGTTCGCCGGAACGTTGCCTTCCCTTAAGTTGGTTTACTTGGCAGGTCAACTGGCATCATCTGTCGAGAAGTTTGTCGCCTCCCGTCAGCTCTCTGGTCGCCCTGTCACCGTCACCTACATGGATTGAAGCGCAGTTTAAGGAAAGACTCAAGTCCTACATCACAGCACAAAAAGGAGAGAATTAGTATGTTTTATGATGGTTGCGATAGCCTGGTGTTTGTAATTTAATTCATCCTCTGTCGCATTTAGGATATTATCATATACACAGATTCAGATGTATATCTTGTTTTGGACTACATTCGATACGTACCTTCCGTACTTGTTTCCTTACGAGTTTTACAATGGACCTATCTGTGATGCGTATATACATTACGACTCATATTCATGTCCTATGCCTGCGCGTGTAACCCGTACAACTGCCACACAAATGCCTCGTCGCAGCCCTTGATAACTTGCGAGACGGGTCAATGACGAGCACGGCGCACTTGCGCGCCGAAGATCTGCACAGCGTTATCGGCGCAGAAGCAGACCTTGTACAAGCACGTTGAGTTCTTCATTGTGCGTCGCGAAGCGGATCGAGTCGCTCGATGCCGGCGACATTGGTGAAATGCCAGTGCGTGGCGTCGGTGAGTGTAACACGCCGGTGTCGCAGTAGGCGTCTACGAGGTTTGGTGGTAGCGGATGCACCAACGCGGAGTTGGTGTGGGCGGGAAGATGGTGTCGCGAACGTACGAGGTGATAGCAGTGCTGCAAAGCGATGTATTCGTCCTCGAGGGCCCTGTTGCAGTCGTGGACGCGCCAGAGCTCTGTCATCTCCGGCTCTTTCGTCTGTGCTTGTGAGACGAGATCGGCGAACCGCTCAAACTGCTCATTTGCGCGCCGAAGGTCGTCCTAATGGCATGCGAGCGCATCGTTCTCCTTCCGCGGCGTAGTGAGCGTGCCTTTCTCGCAAGAAGCGAAGCCTGGCGGCCCTTCCAGCGAGTGCACCTGTTCGGCAAAACTGTGATGTGACCCACAAACACGACGAGACGTAACGCACCTGTACCCTTGGACACAAAACCCTGTTTATCTGCTTTGAACACCCCGTTCAGATTATCTGCCTCAAGGAAGCGCTCCTGCTGGCCCATTTGCCATGTCTAAGGTCTTCAGCAAGGCCAATGATAGAGACTGCGCCTCCTCTAGCTCCATCGTGCGCGAATACGCCGCAATGTCGCCCACGGTAACGTAACCGGCGCCTGGATCTCGTTCACTTTAGCGTGCAGCTGGTCGCGTTCCGAGTCAATGCGCTCCAGCATGATATACTTCTCCGCTTGCACCGCACCGTACTGCACTCGTACCTTAGCCAGCTTGACCTGCAAGTACGAATGCGTTTTCGCCATACTTTGCACCTTCTCAAAGTCTTCTGTGACAGTGCGGGAGAGAAGCTCGGAATCTGCGAGCAGCACAGTTTTGATGAACGCGGCCACGCTGTCTGGGAGGTACATGAGACAGGAGAGGACGTCTTGGTGCAACGCGAGAGGCTCGGAGGTCTTTGTCTTGTAGTGTTGACCGGCTGATGAGCTCTCGGCCCGCAGCACATACACTTCCTCACGACGAAAGTCGTCCAGCTCGGGCTCCAATATCGCCTCCAGCCGCTTTTCATGCTGTTGCAACTCGAGCCTGTGTGAGATGTCCCGTGGGTGGACCGATGAGTGAGTACTACCCATCATCCGGAGAGGGGCACGGAGGTCACGCACTAGGTGAGGCGGCTCCTGCGGAAAGGTATGAACGTCCCATCGGTCAGGATTGTTGGTGAGCCACGTGATGCCTTGTTAAGATATGGCGAGAACGTGGAGGTCAACGAGCAACGTGCGGGACGTTTGTTCGAAGATTTCGCGCGAACCTCAGCGGTTTCGTACAGCGTGGCGTGTCCATTATTCTTCAACCTCTCCGGAAATGCTCGCGTTGTTGCTGTTGGCCTTACGGCTTCCATTCCCGTTTGTGAGTGTCTTGAATAGGCCCGCGGGGACCGTGTTGGCCGAAACGGGGTGCTTAAAGTCAAGAGAAAGAGAAATTGGCGTGCGGCGCGCGTTCATCAACATCCGTATTAGCAACCGGTGCTCATAGTGTGAATTGCCTCCAAAGTCTCCCGTTTCCATTTTCGTTCACGTCTCTATCATCCCATTCTTAATCACTGTCAGGGCTCAGCGCTGCACTCGCTATCGCGCCAATGCCAATGCCACTCAAGCCCGGGAACGTGAATGGACGCGCAGCCGCGGTTAGTGCTTATTGCAGTTGGAAAGGGGACAGTGGCGCACTCTTGCGTGCAGACGAATCCTAAGGGACCTTGAAAGATGCCATTATGACCCTACCATCTCTGCTTACGTCCGAAGGTGCGATGGAACCCACCAAGCCGTGGCGTTGGCGCTTCTCGCGACCTTGTTGGGCCCGTGCTGGCTGCCACCGCGGGGACATTGGGTACGTACGGTGGCAACGTGAAGTTGAATGTACTGGGTCTGAACCCTTGCGCAACCGTGAGCGATCACTAAAGGTGACTTAGAAATTGGCATATGTCGATCCCATGCACTCACAGACATTCTCAACCTCAAGTTTTATGTCGATGGTGTTGTCTGTCAGTGCGAGAGCGACATTCCGTGCGAACACCTCAGATACGCGTGCTACCGTCTGCACTGTGAAGAATTTGCGGAGGAGGTTGCAGCCATTCGCAGTCGTACACATCCTCTGATTCTCGATCTTCCTTGCTACGCTCCTTGAACGTAAGATGGGCCACATTAGAGTAAAATAGACGAATGGGTGTGCACCTGAGCAGTGTGGGAAATTTTCCAGTTACCCCTTGCATGAGATGATGATTCCAGCATGGCGTTCATGCCAGTCTAGATGGTCTGCAATGCGATACGTGAAGGAGGTCTTGTCACTGAATAAAGTAACCTGTGCTGGACTAAATCGAGTCAACTGGGGGCCGACAGAGCGATTGACGCAAATGGAGAGTTCAGCAGCCTGAAAGTCAACAAACAGATCCAAGTAATTTTTTACAGCGATTTCTTCCAATTGGGGGCCGTCTATCTGAGCTATGAGGTCCTCTAGATACTCTCTGGCGCCCTTAAATTGAAGGGGGAGAAGGAAGGAAAGCCCGTGTCACAAAGGGCAGGTGGGTCCAATCAGGGCGGGAACTTGAAACAGTCGATCGAAATCCAAGCCTAGGTAATGCAGCAAACACAAAACCACAGATTTAGGTGGAATGTGACCAGTCGGGGGTATATTGCGAAGATTGGGTGTGATGGGATGCTGGATACAGACAAGGTGCACATGATCATGGCGCGCAAGCAGATCCTGCCAAGAATTCAGGCTGGTGCAGATGAAACCAGGGCACGTCAAGAAGCCGTGAGCGCGTGAGCGCTGAGCGCGCGGAGCCGCTGTTCCCTCGTCTCTGTCTTCTCTGTCACTCTCTCAACCATCCCCAGATATGACCCAATCTTAGGCGGGCTCTTCGGATCTATCCGAGTCATAGGCAGGGGTTCTTCAAGGCGGTGCAAGGCAAGCCCGCCCCACGCCATATGCTGGCTTATCTCACCACTGGCAGTCCCACAGGATTGCATGCATCACCCATCACCGGGTCACCTTCCGCTTTCTTCTACGTTTCTTCCGCGAACAAGGTGACCATCATCAGCTAGCTCCGGCCAAAGTCGAAATTCCTCAGCAACTTGGTCTCGACGATGATGGAAGGCGAGAACCGCATAATGCTCATGGGGCATCGTGGGGACGGTATACTTCTATTCAACTAGCGAGCGACGCGCATTAACAATTCCCAGAATCATGATCACCATGCCCACATATATGCGTAGGGTCCTCCTTGGATAGATGGTCCTCACGCTAGGCGACACCTGTACAGCACTGTCAGCACACAACCACGCGCAGAACCTACACACAACTTCGAGTTCAATACCAAGGGTTTTTTCTCCGGGACTTACAACGCAATCTCGAGGCGCATCCAAAACGGAAGGACGGAGCTTGACGAGGTGAGCGGCAAGTGGAGCGCACTGATGGAGTTCAAGTCCTCAAAGGTACGCTGTTCTCCCTATCTCTCCATCATTGGCTCATATTGGTGCACCACAGGCAGAAGAGAAGCGCAGCGCACACTGTTTGACGTACGTCATCGTGTTCAAGTGTGTCACACCGGAGGCCACACAGGAACCATACAAGAGCCGCAAAGCTCTGACGCAAGCTCACACATGCACTCCTCCCGAATGATACGGACACCGTCACGGCCGTCAATGGCGCCGTTGGGAATGCGCAGCGGGAGCTGGATGCGTCTGGATCCAAGTATGCGACGCGTTTCTTTGAACCTCAAAGATGCGCTTCGCATACTTTGAACTCTGTGATAACCGTTGAGCACCCCATATCCAGTGTGTCCTCCTTCTTCTCACCCAACCTTCCATTCCAACCTTCCATTATTGCTTGTGTTTGTCATGAATCGGCAGGCTGCCAGAGGACCCGCAGGTGGCCACAGTCGCTGTATAGGCGTGGATATGGTCTGGCGCGCCCGAGTGCGAAGGCGGCGCAATGACAACAGATCACTAAAGGTGACCAAACTCGTATCATTGGCTAACCTCACGGACGCAGTAGGTATATGTATATACCATCAACCGCCACTGCTGTTGCTCGCCAAGAGCGTACGTGCCAGTTGTACGTGTAATTGGCTGTTGTCATTTGTACGACACATCTCCAGCTATCGTGTAATGCAAATTCAATTTTGTGGAATGGGCAACTCTCCGCGCGTGTGACAGAAGGCAGAGCGGGAGAGGGCCCAAGAGCTGAAAATAATATATCACAGCAGAGGCTTTGATATAGCACACCAACACCTCGAGACTCCGAGATAACTGCCGTAAGTTAGACGCTACGGGCTGAGCCGGAAGCTGGGCCAAAGAGCGGATTTCGGGTTAGGGTCGCCAGTGGCCTGCAGCTCCTTTCGCGCACAGTCCCTCGTTTGCTATATCCCCAGAATAATTAACCGAATACTCGCCGCTAATTCCAAATCAGCCAATATCGAGATTTCCTGCCAGGTTTTGGGGAACCTCTCATAAACCGTCGACTTTCCCAGGTGTGTGTCCAGTGCTTGCCAACTGACTGAGTAATCGCTAGTTCTCACTGCTGGACCTTAATCAGTATTGATCCGATCTCACAGCCGGCTGATATGTCCCCTGGTGTCACCCAACACATCAGAAAAATCGCTCGATGTCGTAGCGAGAAACAAAAGAATGTGATCACCCAAAGTGCGTACTTTAGCACCACTGCTGGCTGCAGCAAGGACTGACTTGTGCGGTACAGGCGAGAGACCCAGAGATACAACAACAATCGACATACTCCCAGACGATCTCTTGCTTGAAATATTTCGCATCTGTCGAGTTGAAGAGATCGGTGACTATGTACCTGTGTGGATCGTATGGAAATGGCACTTACTGGTGCACGTATGTCGAAAATGGCGTCAAGTCGTATTTGCGTCACCTCTCCGTCTCAATCTCCGAATTTTGTGCACCCATAGAACTCCAGTCAGGAAGTATCTGGGTATCTGGCCACGCCTTCCTATCGTTTTGACGTACTATCCGGAGTACGGAAGCAGCCTTGGGCCTGACGATGAAGACAATGTCATTGCTGCACTTGAGCACCCCAATCTTGTATGTTATCTCCGTCTTCAAGCAGCAGGCTCGCAGTTGGAAAAGATCGTTACAGTGATGCAGGAGCCATTTCCAGAGCTGATATATCTATATCTAAAGATTACTTCGTCGGGTCGGAATGCACCCGTCCTTCCTGCTGAATTCTTGGGAGGATCTGCACCACGTTTGCTGGTAATCGATTTATGGGGCATCCCCATTCCAGCGTTACCAATTCTTCTTTTGTCTGCCAGTGACCTCACCTTCCTCATGCTTCACGATATACCGCCGACTGGTTACATTTCACCAGAGGCGATGGTTATCGGTTTGACCGCATTGCCCAGGCTCCAATCCTTCACCATTGAATTCCATTCGGCGACTCCCCGCCCTGATCGAATACGCCCGCCTCCTACCACACGTACTGTACTTCCTGCTCTTACTTCCTTTGAATTCAAGGGTGCTAGCGAGTATCTGGAGGACCTCGTTGGCCGAATTGACAGCCCTCAACTAGACACGATCGAAATAACTTACTTGAATCAGCTAGTCGACTTTCAAGTCGCACAACTCTCCAGCTTCGTCAATCGCTCAGTCGCCCACCTGCTAACTCCATTCGGGCATGCGCAAGTTTATTTTCGCAACGGCACGGTCTCCTTCCTCGTGAGACATCATGCAAATCATCCAGCCCGTCAGTGGTACCCCGCTTCGACTAGAATCAGATGTGAAGGGATTGATTGGCAAGTTTCCCACATGACTCAGGTGCTCAGCCAATTTCCCACGACACTCTCCACTATCCAGCATCTCGAGCTCAAAACAGAGCCGAGCGGCCCCCCATTAGAGGGTATGGACGAAGCCGAATGGCCTCATCTCATCCAACAATTCTCCGCCGTGAAGACGCTGCATGTATCTCAGGGACTCGCAGCGCATGTTGCTCTTGCACTGGACAACATCACGGGGGTAGTGTTCGCCGGAGCGTTGCCTTCCCTTGACTTGATTCACTTTGCGGGTCTGCCAGCATCATCTATCGAGAACTTTGTCGCCATCTGTCAGCTCTCCGGTCACCTAGTAACTGTCATCGACACGGAAGCGGAGTTCGATGAAAGACTCTTGTCCTACGTCAGAGAACGAAAGGGGGATGAGTATGTTCCAGAATGGTTGCGATAGCCTTGTGTTTGATAGATTGATGATTTACATATCCTCCGTCGGCAACTGTCGCATTTAGGATATTACTGTATATGCGGAGTCAGGTGTATATCTCGCTTTGAACTACATTTTGATACATACTTCCGTACGAGTTTGCAATGGATTCGTTTTTGATTTGTCTTGGACTCAGAGTTCTTTTTTGTGTAGATGACAGCACGGGCCGGGCACGGCGCCTACCTGTAGCTTAAGAGTGCTGCTCATCATCGAAATGGACGCAGGCATCATCATGTACGCATAGTAAACTTTCCTCGTTCCTGGCCATCATGAGACTTCCACCGCTCACCATTGGCATCCATTACATTCGTTGCAGAGACTACTCTCGAGTGCACAGGGTAGGGCAATTTGCAGCGTAAAATTCGGGTACTAGAGCTGCAGGGACCACAATCATAGGCATTCAGTACTAATAGTATATCCAATACCATCTTTCTGAACTGCATTATATGAAGTCGTGCAAGAACCCCGCGCAATTGTTCATGGCACGAACCTCAAGGCCTCAAGACCGAAACAGACTCGACGAGATCTATCTGTAGGAAGATACCGAACTCTCACTGCACATGGTTTTACATCCCCTTCTCGTCCGCCGCATCGTCTTCAGTCAACCACGACACGATCTGCCCTACATCCCTCGCCTGCGTATGTACATTGCAAATCAGTATACGACCGCCTTTGCGCGGAACCCGAGAAACTGCCCCACGCATGCCTCGTCGCGCTACGAAGCACGAAAAACAAAAAAGAGGACGCCGCGGTCCACCACGACCCTCGCGACAGTGAAGTGCGATAACGAAACCAAACAGAGTTGTTTGTTTCCCTCCTTAAACAGGAGGGTGGCTCGAATAAGTACACTACGTACCAAACCTGCCCCTCGTTCCTCGTCACGGGAATTGACCAACAAGGTAGGAAAACTTTCGTCGACAGCTAATGACACAGGAGTTAAAGATATCGCTGTATCTCCTCCTCTACTACACATCGTTTCCAAGCGTCGGCGGGACCGAGACTACGCTAGGCGCGCGCGGCGCGACGCGTCTCGCACCCCGGCAGACCAATCATACATCGACGACGCAAATCCAAACTGCCGCAGCACAACAGTAGCCTTCCTATTGAACGGCGCATGAATTAAGTGACTCTGCGTCAGCGGCCAGAAGATCCGCGACGCGCGCCTCGAGCGCCGCGACCTGGTCGCACAGCTTGCTCTCGCGGTCCTAGCACAACACACAATGCCTTTCAGCTACGGTTCGTCTACGCAGCACGGCGCAATTCGTACCTTCGCGAGAGCGTCCTTATCGTCGAGCTGCATACGCAACAGCGAAAGTTCCGCCTCGAGCCGCGCGGCGCGGTCCTCCGCCTGGTTACGCAGCGCCTGCGGTTCTTTAAGCGCCGCTTCGTTCTTGTTCGCCCGCTGCTCCCACTCGGAGGCGCGCTGCTGTGCATGCTCTCGGCTCGCGCGATCGCTAATTTGCTCCCCATAGCGGCGCTGTAGATCGGCATATCCATCCTCGCGTTCAGAGGCAATGTGCTTCGGCGTGATGTACTTCTCGGCTCGCACGGTATCGCACTGCGCTCGTACCCTCGCGAGTTTCAACTGCAGATCAGAATACGTTGCTGTTGCGCATTGTGCCTCCTCGACGTCTTCTGTAACAGTGTGGGCGAGAAGCTCGGCATCTGCAAGTTGCGCAGCCTTGATGGATGTGGTCACGCTATCGGGGAGGCTCACGAGACGCGAGAGGACGTCTTGGTGCAGTGCGAGAAGCTCGGAGGTCTTGTCTTGTAGTGCTTTACCGGTTGACGAACTCTCGGCGCGCAGCGCACGCACCTCCTCTCGAAAGTCCTCTAGTTTGCGCTCCAAAAGGGCCTCGAGCCGCTCTTCGTACTGCAGCAACTCGAGCCTGCGTTGGATATCTTGTAGGTGGACGGACGCGTTCGAAAATGACGAGCGGGTACTGCTCGTGTCGCAGCGGTCACGTCCTAGCTGAGGCTGCTCCTGCAGAGGGGCGGGAGCGTCCCATCGATCAGGATTGTTGAAAAAACATTCAAGTGATGCCTTGTCAGAGTTGGCGGGGGAATGCAGGTCATCGAGCGACGGGCGACAAGACGCGTACTCGGAGATTTCGCGTGAGCCGGAGCGGCTTCGGCTTCGCGCAGCCCAGTGGCTCCGCTGTTCCTCGTCCTCTCCGGCGATACTCGCGTTGTTACTGTTTCCATTGCTGCCACCACTCCCGTTCTCCTGGAATAGGCCTGCGGGAGCGGTGTTCGTCGATGCGGTCTGCTTAAAGTCAAGATGATTTGGTGCGTAGCTCGCTTCCATCGACGGCAACTCGTGCTCATAGTCTACATCGTCCTCGATGTTGCCGTCCTCTTCTTCATCCACGTCACCATCCCATTCTCCATCGCTACCAGGGCTCTCCCCCTGGAGCGCTGCCTCCTCAATCGCGCCAATGTCAATACCGCCCAAGGCTGGCAGCGTAAATGGATGCTCATCCGCGTTCAATGGTTCTACATCTTGTGGCTGCGGGAACTTGGGTACGTTCGGGTGGTTGAGGAAAACACACAAGTGCAACTTACGACGGCAAGTTGCGCACGCGGCGCGTGAATCTGAAGGATTGGTCTACTGATTCCGTCTTCAACGCCCAGTTTCTCCAACTTTTCGTCGACGAACTTTTTCTTCAGTGCTTCCCAAGCAGACTGAAAAGTAAAGAAAGTCAGAGAAGGCAACTGAAGGCATTGGGGAGGACCACACGCTCACCCTTCTAGGCAAAAACACTTTTATGGTGTGTGGATTTTTAACTCTCAAAGGATCTGGCGGGCAAATATCAGTCGACCTCGTGTCTTGGGGCCCGGGTCCGGGTGGTTGTAGAGGAAACAGATGTGGGATTGGGGTACGCGCGAAGGAAGACCTTGAAGGGAGCCGACCATCGCCAGACAAAACCGATTCTTTCGGAAGATTCACACGAATCTTTTTCATTGTCCGGTTAGGTGCTGGAGCGAGTTGGCCACGTCCGAGTCCGAGCAAGCTGATGGGAGGAACAAGGGGTGGAAATGCGATGTTTTCAGAGCGGTGGCTTGGGTGTGAGCAAGCAGTGTCTGCAAGATACGATATCTGCACCGCTATAGGTCGACCAGAGCGCCGACGGGTAGCAACGAACTTCTCAACAGAAGATGCCGGCTGACCCACCAAACAAATCGAGTCAAGGAGGGGCAGCACTTCAGGGACCATCTCCGCCGCGAGGTTCTCCAGTGCAAGAGCTACAAGCCTTGCGAGCTCCTGGGATACGTGTAGTGTCTGGGCTGTGGGGAATTGGCGGAGGAGTTGCAGCCATTCGACATCGCCTGTTCGATGATCGCCTTCGGGATGAACCTTGAGCGTGAGATGGACCGCATCAGAAAGCGTAGCAGAAAAACGGCTGAGCACCTGTGCCATAATTTATAAGAAAGTTGCCAGTCAGATGAACCCTTGCACAAGATGAGAGTTCCAGAACGGCGCTCATACCAGTCGTCAGCCCATTCAGCGAGAGTGAGAATTGGACCACCTCAACCCCATCAGGACTTATTTCTTTTTGTTTTGGAAACGGATTAGGCAGCAAAAGATAGTAACTAGGTTACCAGCAATCAGCCCGAAAGCCACAGAGGTTGGAGACGACTTGGAGGGAAAATGCATCTGGTGGATAGTGTGGAACTCAAGTGCTCCCAAGCCTACCAACTGGCACTACAGTAAGAACGACGTTTCGATTGGTCCCGTCTTCTGTGAGGTTGCGAACTGGTTGTGGTGCCTCTTACAGCAAGCGCTTACAGTAAGCGCTCCGACCGCGAATATATTTATCCTCTCGGATGATATCCTCCTGTAATACCGTGACTGCAACACCGAGCTACTCATCCATATCTCCGGCTATTGTATAGTGCCATGCAGTTCATTTTTCCGAATTTCTACTGTAACTCACTCTTCGTGGTATGTACAGCCTGAGTAAAGGAAGACAAGAGCGTCGTTCAGTAAAAAAGCTTTTGTATGTGTATTTATGAGGAATATGCATATCAAAATGAGGGGTAATAGCGGGCACCAAGCACCCAAGAGCCAAACCAAAAGAAAATATTACAATCAATTAGTGAAAAGGCAGCTGTAAGTTGTGAGATCGAGCATGCGGTTAAAGGTATATGATACGAGAAAATCCAATCCACTATATCCACTGTGAATGTTTTGTTGGATGATTATCATCCAAGCGTAGACTGTTTTTCGGGATTCAGCCGAGCATAGACGCTTTAGAGGCTGATTTCATTTCATCCTATTTTTCGATGCTGATAATCATCCAAATAAAATCCTTCTATTGCTGGCTGAAAATCATGGCATGTGAAACCGATCTCAAATGTGATTCTAAAACACGTCTGTCACTGGATGACCAAAAATAGAGGATGAAAATCATCCACAGATGTCAAGACCAAGAAATCGACTTAGACGAAAATTCGGGCTCAGGCGTGAGAAACCGTACTATTGGCCACAGCCCACTTGGCCGCTGAATTACAGTACACAATGTTCAAGTTCAACTACACTACACTTGCCACTCGTCTCCCCATTGTTGCCGCTTTTATTTTTATTTTTTTCCCTCAGTTTTTATTCATTCTATTGCCACTACAACAGGTCACACAGTTACACCTTCAAGAGCTCATTGTCAACCTTGCCGCACTGTTGTCCCCCTTCGCAGAAAGCTTGACGATATGTTTTTTTTTGGTCTTTTTTGTTTTTTTCTGATCTCAGTGCACCACTGTTTTCTTGCACCCCCCTTCATACCCACTCGAACAACCCCACAACCCATGGAATGCTGCTCGACCATCCTGGCAGTCATGACTCATTTGTCGTCCTCCTCCCTCCCCTCTACTTACCTACTCACCCTTTTTTGCCCGACTAGCAATGTACAAGGGTACGGTGAACAACCCGACAGTTGTCCAAGTTGTGCAGCTTGTACCACTGGTCCTTCAAGTGCCCCCTCGCTGCCTGCCTCGTCCTGCTGCCTGGGAGACACAAAACAAGCCCCCCCCCCACCCATTCCCGTTCACACCTGTTATGATCAACCGTTTGGGCGGGTAAGCGAGATGACGAGTCGCTCTCGAAAGCTTACCCATTTACTATTACGCCTCTCTCTTCCTCCATTACTCATGTCGCTGTGTTTGCTTACCGAGGACTTGTCTCCCTTACTCATGTTTACAATGTGGATTACTGATACTTATACGATGGCTTACTGATAGTAGTAGTAGTGGCGGTATTGCTGATGAAGGCATACCACCAGCGTTACTTATAAGGTGGCTGTCGACTGATGTGGTTGACAGCTTTACTCTCTTGTACACCTTCGAATCTAGTCGGGTTCCTCTCTACACCCGCCTCTCGCCCACTCTCTTAGGAAGGCACTTTCAAGTGTCCTTGAAGCAAAGTCACGCCTTCGTGTGTTGACTCGTGTTGCTAAGTCACGTTACTTTCGTCATCGCGTGTAGGGCCTAAGTCAGGCCTCGCCAAGCTGATCATAACATTAGAGTAAAGCTCCTCTCACACGCCGTGGCGCCAATCACAACCAAAGACGGTTGGGACTTCCAATGTAACGTTTGCACCCAACGCTACCTTCAGTGCAGCCTTGACCTGCAACACTGGAACACGTGACGTTGACGAGAAACGACGCTAGCTGGAATGACGCCTCAACTAGCCAAATGACAACAAGTGAGAGCCAAATAATGAGGCCTCAATAGATAGGTCCAAACAGAACAACAAGATGAGCACACTGGAAAGGAGTGGACAGCAATGCATTAACCAGGGACCAACCATGCTAGTCGTGAGGTGGTATGAGAGAATACAAAGCTAAGGGCCGTACTGCCCAAAGCTGCTACCTATATACTGCTCAGGAGCTGGCTTTCAAGCTGAGCTCCTGGCGAACCCTAATACATGAGAGATAAGCATACGGCTTATCCTCCAATAAGATGCGTCCATCAGTGATACTCCACAAGCCCCACAACATGAGGCGAACAGCCATAAGGGCAATCAGTGATAAGAGTCATAATGACTCACACAACAGAGAAAACACTCAGTATAGTAGTCCATCAGAAATATCCATCAGAACCCAATGATAAGGGCCTGGAACGACCTTGGCTTCTGATAAGCCGGCATGGGCATAAGCCCAACCCGGTCACATGACTGGAACTTGCATCAGTCATGTGAAACCCGAACATATTCTTATCACGCGATGTCTCACGGCACGATATTCTTTACTTGCCTTCGCAGGCAACGCGCGCTCTTCACATGCGCCGAATGTCACATGACCGCGATGGCACATACGTGACATCCAACCTTTTCAAGTCAGTTCCAGGGAAAGAGATGCCCCTGCAAGATACGTTATCAATCGAGTCTGTTGGAGGACAGTTCCAGACGACAGACGATCTGGAATACTAGAACACTACAATACCGGGTACTACGCCGAAGCAGCCACAGCTCAGCGATATCACCCTATCATCTTTCACCACGAAAGGTGTTGTTGGGTGGAACTCAGGTGGAACCGAACTCAGGAGTATTTTGAGGCAGCCAGGCCGGCTGGTGACGACCTCAACTGTAATATTCTACTAACAGAGGCACGAAACATCGAAGAACAAGGAAGAATCGACGGAACGCTAGAGGAAGAAACACACTTGGAACCTCTATCCCCAGAACTTCAACACAGGACACCAGCGAGATCGGACACCAGCCATACAAGCGAACGAGTCCATACTCCATCAATAGAGGACAAACCAGAAACCATCTACATCCAAGAAGAAGAACCCGCTGTCGAGGAGATTATCACTCAAACAGCTACGTTACACATCCCTGACCCAATCAGAATGGCCACTCAAACACAGGTCGAAGAACCAACTCCATTGGTCATCGACGAATGAACGGGTCATGTTGTAAACATGCATCCGGAAGATCTACAAGCAGCACGACGAGCCATGGGCCCCGATGAACCAGACCAGCCAGGAGGATTCGACTTCGACTACAACGAGCCACCTCCTCGACCATTCGAACAAATCGGCAGAGCATACAGACAACAGAACCAAGGAGGCCCTCCACCGCCAGGAGGACCACCGCCCATGGGAGGAGGAGGACCACCGCCCATGGGAGGAGGAGGACCACCGCCCATGGGAGGAGGCGGAATACCACAAGGAGGAGGCAACGTCACAGACAAGTTCATAGGAAACCCTCCAAGCTTGTTTAGTGGGGACAGAGCAACGGTCGAAGGATTCATCCTTCAATGGGAAATTTACGCAGGAGTCAACGCAAGTCACTCAGCGATGAGGAATAAATATCAAAAAGCTATGTTATTCCTCACCTACGTTCAAGGGGAGCTGGTTAACGCCTGGGTCATGTCCGCCAACCAATGGTTGGTGAGGGAAGTGTCCAGGGGTGTTAGCCAGTTCGACAACAGGCTATGGAACAACATCCTACAAGCCTTTCGACGACAGTTCGCCGACGTACTCAGCAAGGAACGAGCCCAAGCTCAATTGGACGCAGGAATTAGGATGAAGGAAGGAAAGATCGACGACTATATCGCGTTGTTCGAACAACTTGTTCGCTACGCAGGATACGACATCAATGCCGAGCAGACCTTAAAATATTTCATAAAAGGACTGCCCCGGACGCTTTACGAAGCAATGTATCAACACGACGACCCCAGGACTTATGAAGATTGGAGAGCATCAGCCCTCAAGAGACAACAAAAGTGGATCCACATGCAGACGGTGCGTGGAAACCTAGACATGTTCAAAGGATCCACTAACAGAAATCAATCGGGAGCGCTGGCAAAGTTACTTGCCCCACTACCACATCCCGACGCAATGGACACGTCGGCAGATCGAGTCAGAGGAAGACTCGCGGGAGCGGAAGACGTTAGCAACGCTCCTCGACCTCCCTTCCCACCAAGAGGAGGGTATCTTCAAAAGCAGCGAGGAAGTTGACCAGACTTCAGTCAAACCCGCTGCTATAACTGTGACAAGATGGGGCACATCAGTCGAGACTGTCGCCAACCACGACGAAACAGACGACAACAAATCAGGAGTACCGAAGAGAAACTGAGGACCGATGAAGACAAAGCAGAAGACTGGCTGAGAGGAGTAGCCAGCGAAGGAGACGATGTGAAGGACCTCATCTTGCAGAAGTTGATGGGGATGGATTTTTCAGACGCCTGAACCCGACGGCCTGGGTGAGGGCACTTCATTGTAACTCAGTGTACATTATGCGCTACCGTTCCATGTGAATTCCAGTTCAACTACACACGCGTTACAACACGGCCGAGATAAAAGCACTAGTGGACTCAGGAGCCACTGATAACTTTGTGAGCGAAAGCTTCCTCCATCGAATGGGGATAAAAACACGGTTGCTAGACACGCCCAAACAAATCTACAACATCGACGATACAACAAACAAAGCTGGGAAAATAACTCAATACGTCATTCTCCGAGTCAATGTCAACGGAAGTGACAAAGAAATGAGGTTCCTGGTTACTAACATAGGAAAAGAAGATATACTGTTTGGGTATCTGTGGCTGGCAGCCTACGAACCACAGTTCGATTGGAAAAGAGGAACAATCAATCGGGCGCACCTTCCAGTAACGATCAAAACCGTCAATGTCACCGACAGGAGAAACGTACTAGCCCATCTGCTAACCAAATCAAAGGACCACGTCGTAGAACAATTGAAGGAGGAAGAAACACGAGGACGAAGGGTAATGAATCCTGCCGTCGAACACGCTATCGCGGCCAAACCAAGAAATGAAGAAGGCGCTGTACTACCTCCGCAATACGAAGCATTCTGCAAAGTTTTTGACGAAGAAGCATCAACAAGGCTGCCCGAAAGACGTCCTTGTGATCATGCAATCACGCTTCAACCTAACGCCCCAACATCGATCACATGTCGACTTTATCCCATGACTCGGACGGAAGATGAAGCCCTGGATGCCTTCATCGACGAACATCTCAACAAGGGGTATATTCGACCCTCACAATCACCCTACGCATCCTCCTTCTTCTTTATTAAGAAAAAGGATGGAAAGCTTCGTCCGGTTCAAGACTATCGTGCGATAAATCGGTGGACGGTGCGGAACCAATACCCGCTCCCACTGATAACAGACTTAATGCGCGACCTCGGAGGAGCGGTCATATTTTCAAAGTTCGACGTCAGACAGGGGTACAACAATATCCGAATCAAAGAAGGAGACGAGCATAAAGCAGCGTTTAAAACACGACGAGGACTCTTCGAACCCACGGTCATGTATTTTGGCCTTTGCAACTCACCCGCAACCTTCCAGGCGTTCATGAACGAGATATACCAACCCGTCATCGCCAAATTCGCAACGGAGGGAACCCAGATACGAATCTACATGGACGACTTCGCTGTCGCCACCAATGACTGTGGTAATTTTCAATGAAC
This sequence comes from Lactarius quietus, assembly GCA_015025155.1. Taxonomy (NCBI): domain Eukaryota; kingdom Fungi; phylum Basidiomycota; class Agaricomycetes; order Russulales; family Russulaceae; genus Lactarius; species Lactarius quietus. The sequence continues at coordinate 51,970 of WITN01000538.1, forward strand.
AAACGATGCGCACACAGCTGCCGTTTCTGCTGTTCTCGCAGTCGCGGCCGCCCACGACCTCTACTTCAAGTTATCGAAATGCGCATTCCACGTTCCGTCCATTGATTACCTGGGGGTAATCCTTGAAAAGGGGATGACGCGCATGGACCTGGCAAAGGTGTCGGGGGTTCGCACGTGGCCAATACCGACAAAGGTCAAAGACGTACGCAGCTTTTTAGGTTTTTGCAATTTTTACCGCCCCTTCATTCGAGGATTCGCCAATATCGCCAAACCAATGAATGAGCTAACGAGAAAGGATATCGAATGGCATTGGGGACCAGCCCAACAAACTGCTTTTGAAACACTCAAGAACCGCATCACAAGCAATCCAGTTCTCGCTCACCCAGATCCAAAAGAACAGTACGACCTCGAAGTAGATGCATCGGGATTCGCCGTTGGGGCCGTCCTCATGCAAAAGGGATCTGATGGCAAGAAGCACCCGATAGCATTTTATTCGGCCACCCTCAATGAGGCCGAACGAAACTACGACATATACAACCTGGAGCTATTGGCCATCGTAAAAGCACTGCGAAACTGGAGGTACCTATTGGTGGGGTCGCCACATAAGGTCAGAGTATTCTCGGACCATATGAACCTACAATACTGGCAAGACCCACAGAAGATTAGCCGAAGAGTAGCTCGAGAAGTACTGGAATTGGAAGAGTACGACATTGAAATACATCACCTCAAAGGACGAGCCAACGGTAGGGCAGACGCGTTGTCCAGAAGGCCAGACTACGACACCGGAGAAAAGGACAATGACTGAGTCACGGTGCTACCAAACAAGATATTCATACGGACAATAACGGGGGTCACACCAACCCCCATTGAACAAGACGAAGCTCGACTCCAAGCATGGGTGAACCCCCATGAACTCAAAAAGATAGACGGAGTATGGTTCAAAAACGGAAGAGTGGTGGTGACCACCAAGAAGGAGGACAAACTAAGGGAAGTTATAAAGCAATACCATGACACGTTAATGGCAGGTCACCCAGGAATAGCAAAAACACAAGAGTTGCTAGCCCGACACTACTGGTGGCCAAGCATGAAGATCGACGTCGTGGATTATGTCCAAGGATGTGCGGAGTGTCAACGACACAAGGTCAACACTTGCCCCACCAAAGCACCATTCGAACCCATATACCCTCGACTGGGTGCCACACCATTTGAAGTTGTTGCGGTGGACTTCATAACTAAGTTGCCCCCGTCAGATGGATATGATTCAATTCTGACGATCACAGACCACGATTGTTCCAAAGCATCGATATTCCTACCGTGCCGAGAATCAATGTCAGGAGAAGAAACTGCAATGTTGTACGCTCAGAGGGTACTCCCGCGGTTTGGACTCCCAAGCAAAATAATCAGTGATCGAGACCCTTGTTTCGCAGCAAAGTTCATGAGGGAACTATGCAAAACCCTTCAGATCCAACAAAACATATCGACCGCTTACCATCCGAGAACAGACGGACAATCAGAACGCACCAATCAGTGGTTGGAACAATACCTACGACTATGGGCAAACGAGAAACAAGATAACTGGGCCGCGCAACTACCCCTAGCAGAATTTGCCCATAACAACACGATAAGCAGCACCACAAGACAGACCCCATTTTTCACGCTAATGGGATATCATCCTAGAGATAAATGGGCGCCAGGGACAATCAACTTGCCCAGTGTATCTACTAGGTTAGAACAATTGATGGAAGCCCGTCGGAACGCACAGGAAAACATGATAAAGGCCCAGAAGTCGTGGGTCAAGCACAAGGACACCCCCCGATACACCCTAGGGGACCAAGTATGGCTAGATGGGCGCAACTTACGAACCAATCAGCCAGCTCCCAAGTTGGCGCCCAGGAGGCAGGGCCCCTTTGAAGTTGTACAGGTGATGTCCCCTGTGAATTATCGGCTCAAATTACCCCCGCAGTGGAAAATACATGACGTATTTCACACAGACCTGCTGACACCATACAAAGAAACACGCATGCACGGCGTAAACTACCTACGCCCACCACCTGAATTAGTTGAGGGCGTGGAAGAATATGAGGTCGAAAAGGTTATAGACTCCAGAAGGTCGGGTCGAGGGCGTAAACTTCAATACCTCATCAAATGGAAGGGGTATGCGGATTCGGAAAACCAGTGGGTCCCGTGGGACGACGTCCATGCGGAGAAAGAGATAAGGAAGTTCGCACGACTAAACCCAAAGGCTGAGACTCACATAAAAGCAGCCTTGACGGGATCGTACACTCCATCATCTCTTCCACCCCCTCATACAATGACCAATGTGCCCCTCTCCATTGTCTCCCTTGACGAGATCCCCTACGCCAACACCCTCGTCACCTACGACCATAGCAACAATGTCGACAACCCTTCTGCTCAGCCATGGCAGAAGTCCGAGCAGTCGCCGAGCAAGACAGAGAAGAGCGAGAGCAAGACCTCGCTGAAGCGCGCCGGCGATTCCCTACTCCAGCCAGTGGACGAGTGGAAGAAGATGAGGGAGGACTACTCCCTCTTGAAGGAGGTAATGATGTCATGGAGACAGGATCAGGTAGTGAAGAGGACGGCAGCGGAACGGAGGATGCGGATACAGCTGTTGATGGGGAGAGCTTCATCCAGCCCTCCACTGCAAATACCTCCACCACAGCCGTCGACTATATCAGCGACGACAACAGCGAAGACGAAGACGACGAGAGCGACGAGTCCTATCACGTCGCCCGAGTCGTCTGTACACGGTGCGACAATCCCCGAATTACTGCCACTGTGCTCCCGTGCCTGTACCTTTCCAAGTCCGCGTCCTTACCGGCGAAGCCCACGATGAACCGCGCCGACCACCTGCAACTGCTGTTGTCTACGGACCAACGGCCGAGCAGGGTTACGAGGCACGCGGTCTCCCACCATACACTGAGGCAAGAGACTCCTCACCGTTCAACGCGCGCGGAACGCATGGCACGAGGATCCCTCTCCGTGCCATATCGCCTACTCCCAGTGGATTCATCCTCAACAATGGGATGAACTGGGTACCGATGGTCATCGAGCACGAAGGGCGTCGCATCCCCGCCAAGTATGTGCGGGTCAGGATGCTTGACAACCCGGAAGTATTCAGGACGATGGGGAGGTATTCACCAATATACCGGGCCGACATCCATGCGGAACCCTGCCGAGATATGGGCCCAGCAGCTGAGTACAACAGAGACGAATTACAATATTTCCGCGCTGACTTCCGTGGAAAGCGACAGGTAGATGAGGCCCTTGCTAGGCTTGGGGATATATCCCTCCAAGCCAAAGTAAGGCGCTACTGCACATCCATGGAGGTTATCGCGGAACTCGAAGTGGCCATCAAGAAGCTTGAGGACGACATCTACGTCCACGGTGATCAAGCACGACACTCAGCAGCCAGGTTGGGACGCGCACATGCCCTTCGGAGGGTACGCGATGAGCACGAGACGGACGTGGGGCTAACGACTGTGACTAATTGGGTAGTTGAGCGTGGGCGCTCACCCTTGTAAAGGGGGTGATGTTATGATCAACCGTTTGGGCGGGTAAGCGAGATGACAAGTCGCTCTCGAAAGCTTACCCATTTACTATTACGCCTCTCTCTTCCTCCATTACTCATGTCGCTGTGTTTGCTTACCGAGGACTTGTCTCCCTTACTCATGTTTACAATGTGGATTACTGATACTTATACGATGGCTTACTGATAGTAGTAGTAGTGGCGGTATTGCTGACGAAGGCATACCACCAGCGTTACTTATAAGGTGGCTGTCGACTGATGTGGTTGACAGCTTTACTCTCTTGTACACCTTCGAATCTAGTCGGGTTCCTCTCTACACCTAGTGTTGCCACGGCTCGGCTCAAATTGGCTGAGCCAGCCGAGCCAAGCCATTTTGAGCGGAGCCAAGCCGATCAATCGGCTCATGACCGAAACTGGCCCGGCTATGGCTCACAAGTTGGCTGAGCCATCGCCCAATTCGGTCACGACCGATTGGGCAGGTGGCTGAGTCGGGGACTCAGGGCTTGCTGGCCAGTGAGAGTCTGACACGCTGTTCGAATAAGTCAACCGAGCCAGGAACGAGCTGGCTCAGCCTCTGAGTCAAGGAGGCCACACTGGCCAGTCAATCTAAGTTGGAGGAGCTGCCAGCTGCAGCGGCAGGGACAGGTGAATCCTCCTCCCTCATTTCCCTTCCCCCCTCGCCTCGCCCATCGCCCATCGCCCATCGCCCATCACCCATCGCCCATCGCCCATCGCCCATCGCCCATCGCCCGCCACCCGTCGCGCCTGCGCCCCACCCCTGCTCGTCACCCCCGGACGCTGCGTTGCGCCGCGCAGGCGGACGCTCCGTCGGCACGCAGTCACCACACCATGTGCGCCACCTGCGTATCGACGGTTCGTCGTCTGCGCGCTGTCGCCCTTCCCCTCTCTCCTCTCTCCCCCATCGCCCATCTCGCGCCACCCATCGGACATCCCACTTGGCCCCACCCCTGCTCGTCACCCTCGGACGTTGTGTCACGCCGTGCAGGCAGACGTTCCGTCAGTACACAGTCACCGCACCACGTGCGCCACCTGTGTATCGACGTTTCGTCGTCTGTGCGCCGTCGCCCTTCCCCTCTCTCCTCTCTCCCCCATCGCCCATCGCCCGCCACCCGTCGCATGCCCTACCCCTGCTCGTCACCCCCGGATGCTGCGTCACGCCACGCAGGCAGACGTTCCGTCGGTATGCAGTCACCGCACCATGTGCACCACCTGCGTATCGACTGTTCGTCGTCTGTGCGCCGTCGCCCTTCCCTTCTCCCTCCTCTCGCCCATTGCCCATTGCCCATTGCCCATTGCCCATTGCCCATTGCCCATTGCCCGCCACCCGTCGCGCCTGCGCCCCACCCCTGCTCGTCACCCCCGGACGCTGCGTTGCGCTGCGCAGGCGGACGCTCCGTCGGCACGCAGTCACCACACCATGTGCGCCACCTGCGTATCGACGGTTCATCGTCTGCGCGCTGTCGCCCTTCCCCTCTCTCCTCTCTCCCCCATCGCCCATCTCACGCCACCCATCGGACATCCCACTTGGCCCCACCCCTGCTCGTCACCCTCGGACGTTGTGTCACGCCGCGCAGGCAGACGTTCCGTCAGTACACAGTCACCGCACCACGTGCGCCACCTGTGTATCGACGTTTCGTCGTCTGTGCGCCGTCGCCCTTCCCCTCTCTCCTCTCTCCCCCATCGCCCATCGCCCGCCACCCGTCGTGCGCCCTACCCCTGCTCGTCACCCCCGGATGCTGCGTCACGCCGCGCAGGCAGACGTTCCGTCGGTATGCAGTCACCGCACCATGTGCACCACCTGCGTATCGACTGTTCGTCATCTGCGCGCCGTCGCCCTTCCCTTCTCCCTCCTCTCGCCCATTGCCCATTGCCCATTGCCCATTGCCCATTGCCCATTGCCCGCCACCCGTCGCACCTGCGCCCCACCCCTGCTTGTCACCCCCGGACGCTGCGTCGCGCCGCGCAGGCAGACGTTCCGTCGGTACGCAGTCACCGCACCACGTGCGCTACCTGCGTATCGACGGTTCTTGTCTGCGCGCCGTCGCCCTTCCCCTCTCTCCTCTCTCCCCCATTGCCCATTGCCCGCCACCCATCGCACCTGCACCCCACCCCTGCTCGTCACCCCTGGACGCTGCGTCGCGCCGCGCAGGCAGACATTCCGTCGGCACGCAGTCACCGCACCATGTGCGCTACCTGCGTATCGACGGTTCTCGTCTGCGCGCCGTCGCCCTTCTCCTCTCCCCCCTCTCCCCCATTGCCTCGTCACCTGCACCTCCCCCTCGTGCCCACGCTGACGGCTCTTCTCTGCCCGAGTGACGCGGGAGAGGGGAAGGAAGGACCCCGCTCGGATCCTTCCTCTCCCTCTCCCTCGCCACCTCACCACTTCCTCCCTCCCTCTTGCTCTGACCGGTCTCCCCCACAGATGCTTCCCTCCCCGAGCGGCGTGGGAGAGGGGAAGGAAGGATCCCGCTCGGATCCCTCCTCTCCCTCTCCCTCAATGCTCACCACTTCCTCCCCTGCGCCCTCCCCCTTTCTCATCGCTGTGCCCTTTGTGTATGTAGGTTTCAAGCATGCGAATATGTGGCTTGCGGATGTGCATGTGCACACATACCCACACATTATGGGTGTACTTGTGGGCAATGAGAACGACCTCACGCAGGAACGATGGAGGTCTCTGAGGAGGATGATGATCAGTTTATAAACATGTAATAGTAGATAGTTTAATAAAGTACTCTAAACCAAGTATACGGAATACAAAATAAAGCACGGAATTGTGCTATTCGACACACATCGCGATCATCGAGTGAAGTGGCTGCATTCCCACGCTCTCGTCTCAGTTCCTTCCAAGTCTCGTCTTGCTTGATCTCTGTTGATCTCTGGTTAATCTTGGCTCATCCACTTGCTCTACTGCTCTAATTCTTTTTGTATCACACTCTACTCTATCTACCATGGCTGGATCTAGGAAGAGGGCTCCCTCTACCCCCAAAAGGACTCCAAAAAGGCCAAGGACTGCGAAAAATCAGGGTCAACAGCGTGACCTTCCTGGTGGGGCCTTGGAGATGTCCTTTCAGCTTGAAGGTAGGTCTTTGGTGACATAATATGTGCATGAGCTTATGCTGTGGTTAGTTCCACCACCAGATACCCTTCAGGCACCAGTTGCACCACGCCGTGTGCACTTTGAGCAGGATGGTTCATCTCCTGCTCCTGGTACCTCAGCTGGCCCCTCAGATCATCTTGGGCAAGAGGGGGATGTTTTTTCGGCCTCTACCCCTATTCAGCATCCCAACCAGGTAAGTCTTTATTTTATTATCTTTTTATTCATTTAATTAACAAATTTAATGAAGGGAGACATTCACTCACCTCCGCGTGAGACATTTAACCTCAATGATGTATCAGGTGGCTCTCAGGAGGATTCCACTGATGCTGCAGTGGTGCCTGATGCTGGCCCAGCAACCCCAAGCCGCCGTCAGAGAAGAATTGCAAGACAGGCAAAAGCTGGCTCTAGGCGTGGCAAAGCTGCTGAAGATATTAGTAGGTTCTTTGTGGCTGATGATGCTGGGAAAAGGATGTGCAAGTTTTGCTTGTAGGCCTTTTTTATGATTTAACTTTTAATAAACTAATAAATTTATAGGGATCTTAATGACAAGAATCCAGCTTCTGTTCACCATTACAGTGGTGGTACAGCTACAAGTAACTTGCGGTCCCACCTTCTCAGTAATCACTCTGCAGAGTGGGTTAGTGAGTGTAAAAGGCTGAATATTACACTGAGTGGCAAGGAAGGAGAAGAGGCCTTAGCACTTCACACAGGCCTTCCTCTCCAGCATCAAGCTAAGGCCTGCGCCCCATTCTCTCAAGATGCCTTTCTTGATGGACTGGTTCAATTTATTGTTGCAACTAATCAGGTTTATTTTTATTTTCAAATCCACTCATTTACTAATTATTATTTTTAGCCTCTTAGGATTGTGGAGAGGGAGGAGTTTAGACAGCTCTGTCTCATGCTTCGCCCTGAGCTCAGAGAGGTGGATATCCCTCATCGGACCACTATGCACAAGCGTATTATCCAGACAAGTGAGGAGGCACTTGCTAATTTGTCTCAGGACATTATTGTAAGGCTTGACTAAATTTTTGTGTGGAAAGCTAACTTTTTATTTAGAAAACCAGTGTTGGACGGGTCTCTTTTACCACAGATCTGTGGTCTGACCCTGATCTTAAGTCTTACATGGCTGTTACAGCCCATTGGCTACAGCTGGTTCAGCTGCAAGGTGGTCAGAAGAAAATAACCCTTAGAGCTGACCTTATTGGATTTGTCAATGTTCCTGAGAACCACACTGGACAGAAGTTAGCTGATATCTTCTATTTTATCATTGACAGAATGGATCTTGAAAGCAAGGTAATTTTTTCTTTAATTATTGAAATTTAGCTGACATGTTTCTTTTACAGATTGGTTGGGTGACAACAGATAATGCTTCCAACAAATTCACTATGTGCAAAGCCTAGAAGGTCTCATAAAGGAAGATGTCCCCAACTCTGAGTTTTCTGCAAATTTCTGTCACATTAGGTGAGTAACTGATGAATAAATATACTTTCTAACTCTTTTTAGGTGCTTTGCTCATATTGTAAACCTCACTTGCAAAGCCATGATTGAAAAATCAATGGAGAGGGGTGATGGGTATGATCCAGTTAAGAGGCTTAGAGAGGCAATTGCTCATGTGAGTCTACTTTTATTTTTTTTGATTCATAAGCTTATTTTTTAAAAGATTCGCTCCTCATCACTGAGGCGCAACCTCTTTTCCAGAATCTTGGTGGATCAGAAGAAGAAACCCTTGCAATTGATTCGCGATGTAGAGACAAGGTGGTCATCAGTCTATTTGATGATTACTAGAGCCATTGAGTTGAGATCAGTATGTTTAAAATTTAATTCAATAATTTAAAGGTTAATTTTTGAGTCAGGGGATTGATGCATTTTTTGGGGGAGTCTGACATGCATGGATTGACTCATGAGGATTGGGAAGAGATTGAAGATGATGGGGAGAGTTTTGAGGTATGTGTATATTGTCTGCTTCTAATTTGTATTGATTTCTCTATCAGCTCCCTCACCTGTTTCAAAAGCACTGTCTTATGAGAAGACACCAATCTCTGCTACACAGTTCCTGATTTGAGGGCTTCCTGTCTTCTCTGAGACAGTTGAAGACAGATGAGTATAGAGCTGAGTTCATTATTGATGCAGGAATTGAGAAGTTGGAGGAATACTATCAAATACTTTGGACAACCCAACATACTCACTTGCAGTTGGTGAGTAGTCTTTTTATGAAGCTGAATAGTTGCTTATGTAAATGAGAGCAGTTCTCAACCCTGTTTCAAAGCTTGAATGA